>VDFB02334124.1:0-13562 GCA_007258455.2 Sequoia sempervirens | reverse complement strand
AAAGATGGTGGAAAGAGAAACTGATTTAAAACTGAAATGATTAAGATCAGATAGAGGAGGAGAGTTTACTTCTCAAGAATTTATTGAGTATTGTGAAAAACGAGGTATAAAAAGACAACACTCTACTGCTAGGACACCACAACAAAATAGCCAGGAGAGAAAAAAAATAGAACTGGCCAAGGAAATGGCTGACCATGTTGAATGAAGCAAAGTTGCCTCTACGTTCGAAAGAAGTTGTTCATGTTCGCCTATATTCTCTTTTAAATAGAGCACAAATTAGAATTAGAACAACTTATACTCCATATGAATTATGGTATGGGAAAACAACAAATGTCAAGAACTTTAAAATATTTGGTTGCAAATGTTTCATCAGAAATAATGATGATTCTCTAGAAAACTTTAACTCAAGATCTGATGAAGGGATTTTTCTTGGATACTCTACACATAGCAAAGCATATAAATGCTATAATAAAAGGCTAGACAAAATTGTAGAAGCTATAAATGTTATGTTTGATAAAACATCTGTATGCTGTAATGACAAAGAAGAATATGAAAGTTTATCTTTCAAAAGTCGAAAGTTTACATAATGAAAATTCTGTGAACATGATAAAGTTGAAACTAATGATGAAGATGAACTTGCGGTGAAAATAGAATCAGAAATTGTTCCAATTCTAAAATAACTAGTGACGGATCAAAGTTAAAAACATCTTCTAGAATAATAGCTAAGAGACATCCTAAGTCTCAAGTTATTGGAGATATTGATAAAGGAATTTTAACTAGAAGGAAAGCCAAAATAGGAGAACAAGTAAATATTGTTGAACAATTTTGTTTGATAGCAGATTTTGAACCAAAGAATGTAACTGAAGCCCTATCAAATCCCAGTTGGCAAAATGCTATGCAGGATGAAATAAATCAGATAGAGAAAAACAAGACTTGGGAACTTGTTCCCAGGCCTAATGATAAAAATGTTATTGGTGGAAAATGGATATTCCGCAATAAACTAAAATGAGGAAGGTGTAGTGACTTAAATAAAGCCGATTTGTTTGCAAAGGATATGCACAACAAGAAGGAGTTGATTTTGGTGAAACCTTTGCACCAGTTGCAAGGTGGGAGTCAATCAGAATCTTTCTTGTATATGCCACTCATAAAAATTTCACCGTCTACCAAATGGATGTCAAAACTGCTTTCCTAAATGGATATCTTAAGGAGGAAGTTTATATGGAAATGTACTCGTATATACTAATCTTCTGACAAGCTTGATTATGTTCTTCGTCTCAAAAAGGCCTTGTATGGTTTAAAACAAGCTCCTCGAGCTTGGTATTCCAGATTGGATAAACATCTAATTGCAAATGGATTCATTAAAGGAAATGTGGACAACACATTGTACACAAAAATGGACAATGAAAATTTATTGGCTGTTGAAATATATGTAGATGATATTATTTTTGGTTCTACTAATGATCATTTAGCACAAACTTTTTCAGGAATCATGGAATCTGAATTTGAGATGTCTATGCTAGGACCTTTGACATTTTTCTTGGGAATTCAAGTCTCACTTCGAAATACGGTTTGTTTATCTCTCAACTGAAATATGTTAAGGAAATGCTTAAAAGGTTTCAAATGGATACTTGTAATCCAGTTGGCACACCAATGGAAACTAGATGTAAGTTGATGAAAATTGATGAATCTCCTCTTGTTGATCAGAGGGATTATCGGTCTATGATAGGGAGTCTTTTATATCTTACTGCTTCTAGACCAGATATAATGCACTCTGTATGTCAAGTTGCTAGATATCAAACAACTCCTCATCAATCTCATCTCAATGCTGTTGACCGTATCTTTAAATACTTACAAGGTACTTTGGATTATGGTTTGTGGTATCCCAAAAATGATGATTTTACTCTGATTGGTTATACAGATGCTGATTGGGGTGGATGTAAAGATGATCAACGAAGTACTAGTGGTGTTGCATTCTTCTTAGGTGATCGGTTAGTTGCTTGGCACAGTAAAAAACAAGAATGTGTCACTATTTCTACTACTAAATCTGAAATTATTGCTGCAACAACATGTTGTACTCAATTACTTTGGATGTCTTATCAGCTTTCAGATTTGGGTATTCATGTTCAAAAACCTATGACAATCCTTTGTGACAATACTAGTGCTATCTTGTGATGAAAAATCCTCATATGCATTCTAACTAAGCATGTTGCCATCAAATTGCAGCTTTATTCAACATGTGTCATCAAATGAGGTCATTCTTATTATTACAAGTTGCTAATATTTTTACTCAAAGCTCTACCTAGAGAATTTTTTGAATACCGTAATTCGATTAAGAGCCTCTTCAATCCACGAATAAGTTTTTTTTTACTTTTCCATATTCTGTGTTAGGTTTCTGCTTCTTTCACAGAAAACATTTATGAAAAGCAGATGGTTAGATTTTTGATGCATAAATTTTGGGGGAGTAACCAGATTTTCACAGTTTTGTTTTGATCAGGTTTGGTTCTTGCATTTGGATGCACTTGGTTCACAGGTTTTATTCGTCAGTTAATCACTGATAGGATTGGTTCATAGGTTAATAATGTTTTCATGGTAAATCAACATGGTATTTCAGTTCATTATCTTGTTTATATGAAATGGTGAAAATTTTTGCATAAAAAATGGGGGAGATTGTTAACCATTTCAAACATCCGTCATCCGTTCTGTTGGAAAAATGTTATACACGTGGCAGATCCGTCATCTATTCTCTTGACAAAATGTTATACACGTGGCAGTTGTAAGGAAAGATTTTATTTTGGCATGGCATTTTTTTTGTGGAATATATGATGGCATTTGTTAAAAGCAGGAAAAATTGAAATGGTATCATAATGTTGTCGGCAGCTGTGATTGAGACCGTAATCTGACAAGTCTGAACGCATTATTTATTATTTTCAGTCTTTTCTCGCCAAGTATTGACTTTGCATGGCAGACTCCAAATTATGTTTAAAGTTGGTTAAGGTTGTGGGTATCGTTTTAGTCTGAGCAAACGGTTCTTTGATTCGTTTATTCTCTGCAAGATGAATTCATTCTGCAAAACAGAAAATAAACTGATGGGTCAAGATATTTTTGTTGTGCGAATAAGAAAAGTCATTTGGTGGATACAGGCAGGTTCATTGTTTGTTTTTCTTTCAAATGAAGTTTCAGGTCTATATGCATTTGTCTTTCTCAGAAAGAATAAAAGTTTTCTTACATATTCGATTTTTGCTCACATGTATGAGGATCTGGGGCAAATTAAAAAAGGGAAGAAACTTCTTAAGGTCGAGCAGAGTCTTGAGTTTCATAGGTATGAGGTTTTGCATTTTTCGGGCAGAATCTTGGGCATCACAGGTATGAGGTTTTACATTTTTGTTCACTTCTAAAGAGGGTCTCAAACCCGGAATTTGGCTTCGCAGTTTTTAGAAGTTTGAATAAATTTTTGGGTTTTAAACCTAGGGTATTATATACAGTTTTTGTTGGTTCAAAACAAAAGGAAATATGTAAACATTTCCAGTCAGTTGCAAAGCAAAATGTCGTTATGGAAACTGTCTTCGAGTATCTAAAAAATGAAGCTTAATGATTACCAGTTTTGACAGAAACAAATTCGTAATCTGAAACTGTTTTTCGTAAAGCATTTTAAAAGGATGTTTGTTTAACAAACTCTAACTGGTTCAGTTAGAAACATGTAACTGATCTGATTCGAAGTTCTTATATAGCACTTGTAATCTTTAGATACATGTATGTGTGTGTAAAAAAACATATATATATATATATGTATATATATATGTATCTGAGGATAAGTGGTTTTTGAAAGTTTTGATCATAAACTTGTGTACATGTACGAGTGATATATACACATTTGTATATGTATATGAGTTGTATTAAATTTCTAAGCAGTAGTGACTGCCGATTGTAAAGGGTTGGAATCAATAAAAGATACAGGTTCATGGAGTGGTTTTTCTCCCTATGACAAAATCGTGAGGTTTTGGAGGGTTTTCCACTCGGCACAATTTGGGTATCTCTCCATTTTTGTGAGTTCCATTCCCACTTTAATAAAAAACTGATATGCTTTTATTTTGCTTGCCTTGGATTGTAGTATATATTGCATATAGGTTTGCTTATTGCAAAGGGAATTGTAATGAGTTTTTGAAATAGGGTGGCAGGATTACGATTCACTTTATCTCACCGGAACCTTGGCGCTTCCATGGATTGGAAAATAATAAAGAGGTATTAATTTTCAACTAATAGCCAGCACAATGCGATAATATGCAATACGCGGCTTTCCCTTGGAATTCAATTTGCATACTTACAAATTAATCCAACGAACCATTCGGGTCTGCTCTACTCTTTATTGTATTAAGTATTGCCTCATGGTTAGATTCACATGCCTTCCATAAGGTCTTGTTCAAAGGTATACCCCAATATTGTATCAAATGAACATTGGATGCCATGACAAAGTTTGAGTAATGAAGAATCTTTCAATGCATGTCAAAGTCTTGAAACGACCAAACATTAACACTCTTATGTGGGTATGTTCTAAGCCATGTTCCAGTAACAACCACCGATCCTGTAGGGTATTCAAAATTTTCTCCCTCTTCATTTTTTTCATCTGCAATAATTGCATAAACATGCCTTGCATTGATATGTGTAGCAAATTATTGAAATTAGTCAACATTACAAAAACACTACAAAGTAAGATAACATTCAGAATTTCAAAAACTATGCAAGTAGATATATTGCCTGGTTGAACTAGATCTGATATGTGGTCAAATTCAACCAATGATTTCATCAGTGCTAGTTCTAGTGTTATTGAGGGTCAATACGTGCCAAGTGGGCTAAGAAAACTTAACCACCATTCATCAACCCACTCCTTTGACTTGCACTTATTCCAAGATTGAATTGTACATGAAGAACAAAAGAATTCCATCTTCTGTGTATGGATACTCCATGAACCTGCATTTGATATTCTGAAAGAGTGTAGCTCACTTGATCCAATCAATGTAAAAAAATCCTCATATTGTGCAATGTTAGTATCATCTATCAACCAAAAAAATCTACGAACTGAAGACTTACCTTCATTACCTAGACCCATAGAAGCATTACACCACTCAATGATTGATTTTGCATCTATCAACTTTGCATCGTCTTTATACTATAACTCTTCTCATGATATGGATCTTTTGATACAACCCCTACACCATCATGACCCCCATTTCCATGCCCGGCCTCACAAAAGTTCCACATATGTTGAACACCTATAATATTATGCATCATTCTCAAATAATATAACATCTACGAGTTCTTGAATTGTGATGCACAATTATCCGACCATATGATATGTTGACTGAATTATATGCCCCTTCTAGAAAAATCATTGTAGAACACCTGAAAGTAACCTTGTACAAAATCTATAGAATGTGTGTGATCATCACTAATATAAAAATGATACTCCCTTATGATCTTTCCTTCATCCTCTATATTATCATTGGTATGAATGAATGCTATATGCACAAATATAGAAACCTGTGTGGAGTTGTAATATTGTGATTGCACCTCATGTTGTGGTTGTAGACTGTAGTTCTCTGCAAAGTCAAAAACTAAAATAATTCTACCAAGTGGAAATGTGTCCTTGTGTAACTTTAATTTCAAGTCCAACCATTGAACTCTATGGGTATGCCTTGCATACTCATACAATATACTGTCACAAAATGTAGAAATAAACTAATACACTAAAATCTTTTGAATAACCAAATCACACCTTTTTTATTTTTACCATGTTTTTACTCGACTTGTCTCTTGATTCAAAAGATTAAATTAATTCTCAATGCTTGACTTGTCTTTCTAATGATATAAGCTTTCTTCATTTGATTACTTACTATTATCGATGTAATGACATGTCATGTGAAATTACTATCTTTAGTGCATGAGGTGTTACCCACACTCTCATAAGCACTCATTAGATTCTTCATAATATATTTTTCACTTGAAGCCTCTAATGTTCTCAACCCAGGAATCTTCATGATGGACCTAAAATTTATACTTCGTATCATTTCAACAAATAGTTGACATCTTTTGGTCTCATTTAATTTCTCAAAGTACACTATCCAAATCTTATTAGCATATATTCTACAAGTGCGCTTTGGAATCTTATCTTCCATTGGCTACAAAATATTCTCATCAATATCAATCAAATACTTGGGCTCTTCTTCGTAAAATTCTAGATGGTGTTCTCAGAGGTAAATTTTTCTCAATAATAGGAATTTCATCAATATTTAAATGAGATTGGATAGATTGTATACCTTCGATTGAAGATGGAATAGATGACGTACCTTGAAGTTGAGATGGGAAATATGGCATACCTCCTTTAAATGTGAGTGATGATGTAATTTCCACTCGAGATGTGGTAGATGGTGTCCCTCCATCTTGACTTGTGGTAGAGGACATGTCCAACTATGGTATTCAAATCTCTCATAGCACAAATTTTTTACATTTGTTCCCTTTGTGCTGCCAATACCATATCTCTCATTTATGGTTGAGGTTCCTCTTCAATTGGCATGTCTTTGACTATCATTTCCAATTTCTTCTTCTCATGAAGTTTCCTCATATTTTCTGCTTTCTTTGCATTTTTAGCTTATTTCTCTTCTTATGTTGGTTTAATCCTTGATTGTTTACTCAACATGACGATGAATTTTATCTATAGCATGAAAAAGAGATAAATATTAGTTCCACCATAGTACTATAGAGAAAATAAATAACATACAATTTTTTTAATTTTTCATGAAATTATGATACAAACAATATATGACAGTCCAAAAGAGGCATGAGGAGGGGTGCAAAGGGAATGAAGAGGGAAAAAAAATGAAACAAAATCCATTCAACTTAATGACACATGTGTCATTATAAAACTCAAACAAATCCATACAAATAAATGAAATATATGTCATTCAACCCTTCATACAAAATCCATACAATCATCATGTAGAAGAGGAAATGTCTCTCAACCATGATCGATAAACAAGTGCACTAAGAACACATGGTAGGAGTTTGATGCAACCTTCAAACAAAAATCATACAATCTCATTAGAAACTCAAATACAACCTATACAACTCAATGACATATACATTACTAAAAATTAAAATAAAACTAATACAATCAAAACACACTATCATAAATATTGCTAACCATGATGCGTGGTTAAGAACATTAGAAACATAATGTAGGAGTTTGATGCACTATATTCATGATGGAAGTTTCACTCAAAAGGCATGAAAATCAAAGGATACTATGTCATTAAACCTTAATTTTTTATAACCCTTAAGCGCCGCTCCGAGTTTAATCCAGCTGGACGCACTGGGGTTAGATAATCGCTTGCATCTCTGCTTCGCCGGGTGAAGTCGCTGGAAACTAGAGCATGACAGTTTCACGTATATATTCTGGAAGCAAAGGCATTTCTATGGTGAGCGCGCCGCCGGACTGACGGCGTTGACCATTTTGCCATTCGCCGTAGAATCGCCCTGTCCGGTGCCGCATAAGTTAGTAATAGTCAGTCAGTCGCGCCAGTGACCACTAGGCGCGCGATTGTTTAGCGTGGCTGTTTTAATCCTCAATACTAAAAGGTGCTTTATATTCTACCATCGGGGCCTTAACCAGCATTTTTGTTTCCAGGTTTGAAATCATGCTCATAAGTGGTTTTCGGTTTTGGAGAGTTGAGGGTCCTTCCTGGCAGGGTTTGCGATAGCTCATAAATTTGCAGCAATTCGCACTGGGATTATTGTCACCACTTTAGACCAACTCCCAATCCATTTCTGAAACTGAGATCCACAGGTATTTCCAATAAGGGAAATATTTTAGTCCAAACTTTATATGATCACAGTAAAAGTTCATTCTAGCTAAGTTAGATGCTTTCACAAGCTTTTTCGAAATATAGAGGTGCGTCGCCAAAGTGCCATTTTTTACGCGAGGATACGTTTACCCCAAAAAAAAAAATTATTTTAGAAACTTGATGTTTCAATAATACTACTCATATGAAATAGCATTTAAAAACCCTTTGGCAGATCCATAAATTAGCAGTTTTCAAAAAAATATAATTATTTTAATATTTTAAATTATTAATTTTTTATTTTACTAAAAATGCAGGTTATCAACACACAAATATTAGGTTGATTACCATGTAAATGAAAATACTAAAATTTATTAAAAATTTGAAAAAAATGATGCACTGGATAAAATAATATATATCAAGATGGCATAATGTTTTTTTTTATATTTTAGATAAATAGTTAATATGAAAGTTGACATCAAAATTGAAACAACTGTATTTTTGATATACCGCACGATTTTAATGTTTATTTAAAATATATATTTATTATAATTGGAAGAAATATCCATTACACTAAAGGGTTTACCATGAGTCTCGTCTGAAAAAAAGTGAAAGAAATAAATAAAGTTGCCTATAAAGGTTTCGTCTCGTATAACTTTCGCACTTTCAGCGTTTTAGCATCGACCAACTAAACTATAGTGTTGGCTATTTCCTTTATAAA
This sequence comes from Sequoia sempervirens, assembly GCA_007258455.2. Taxonomy (NCBI): domain Eukaryota; kingdom Viridiplantae; phylum Streptophyta; class Pinopsida; order Cupressales; family Cupressaceae; genus Sequoia; species Sequoia sempervirens. The sequence continues at coordinate 5,009 of VDFB02334124.1, read as the reverse complement.
GTGTGACACAACTTTGTACTTTTACCTGTGAGGAAGATGAGGGAAATGTTACAATAAAGGGAGCCTTCAAGGAGTTTTAAATTTTTTTTGAGGTCTTTGTGGATATATATTCAATTCAAATTGCAGTACTGAAACTCCTTAAAGACATACCTTCTACTAGTTATAGAGAAGAATATAATGGCAATAGATCCTACTACAATGAGTTTAGTGGAGGACATTATAGAGGCAGAGATTAAGGTTAGAGAAGGGAAGAAAGGAAGAAACTATGTGAATATTGCAGCAATGAAAACCATGATTTGTTTGGTTGGCCAAGAGCTACATGATACTATAAGATTAGCCAAACCACTACAAAGAGTGAAGAATTGTCTAGGTTAAAATGGTCCAAGAGGGGCTAAGGTTGTAATGAGAATTTTCAAAGGAACCCCCCTTGAATGCTCATAGATGTCAAAAAGTAAAAAAAACAATTATGAACATGGAATATGCATTTCAACAAAATATAATCTAATCCCTTAGAAAAATATAATGCATTTGATTAAGGTTATGTATGTTGAACACTCATAATTTGGAATACTTAGCAAAATCTAATCCCAAAATCAACATGATAACAAAACCAAGACAATGTATTAAGCATGTATGATAAGGGATAATAAAGAAATATAATAGAATGAAGGAAAATGTGAAGAACATGTATAAATACGTGACATACCTTAAAAATAGAGATTCAAAAGGAGAAACTATCCAATTGTGTGTAGTTTTTTTTCTTCTTGCATCAAACTCAACAATTTGAGATTTTTATAAACTTGCTTCCTTTTCAACATTCAATTGTATATAACTCTAATAGAATTACTAAAAACTATATAATTAACCAATGTATAATATTTTTGATATGGTAAGCAGCATTTATAGGGTGTTGTACCCTTTACACGGAGAACTGCAAGGGCCAAAAAAGATCAAGTCCAAAAAAAATTAAAAACTAAGCCAAAAAACATACACAATGGACCAATAGCTGATAGACGTACAACACAGTAACAATAAATTAACTAGTATTTTCCCAGTTCTAAGAAAGGAGATTAACAACATCATCCCCAACCCATTCCAGGTCTTCTTCAACATTATTCTTGTCCATTTCATCCTTAATCACAACATAGAGGGTGTTGGTAACACAGTGGACCAACTTGACAGTGAAACAGGTCAAACCACTGAATTTCTTGTCCATCTTTCCCATTCTTTCCTGCAACACACGAAGCTCCTCCCCATAATCTGATGCCTTCTCAACATTTGCGTGCTCCACATCCAGAGGGTCCAAGGACTAGGAGGTTGAGTTCTCCTTATGCACTTTGCTAAAATTAGGAATGGTGTGGGTCCCTCCAACATAATCCTCCTCATCATCCCTAGACTCCTCCTCATCCCTGCAACCTTTGCTGTCAGACCGCTCCTCATTCATATCCATGTCATTAACCTATACTTTCTTGTTATTTTTGTAGGATTTGAGAAATACAAATCCACAGAACCCAAAGAACACCTGCATGCAAGAAACCTGTCACAGAGAAAGAGAGAGAACAAAACAAGGGTTTTGGCTCTGAAAAATGGCCAGAGGCTCCATCAAACCCTTCCCCTCATCCTTAGCTTTCTTTTTAGAGGTAGGTTTGCTAATAGACTTGGTAGGGGCCGACTTAAGCTCGTAGAGACTAGCTACAACACTAGTCTGGGCAATCCCTACACTCCCCTTAATCTTCTTGGCAACAAGTTTAGGCTTATGAGTTTCAACGGTAACCAGAGGGGTTTTCTTGATGTGACCTTTGGACTCAGCCAGGGGGATATTGGCCACAACAGGGGGTTCAATTTCATCAACACAGACAGTAGAAATGGGTTTGGGTGGGCATAACGCAAGATGGAAGTGGTAGAACCTTAATATGAGGCCTTGGTGGAGTGGTAGGGGAGGAGTGTCCTCAGGGTTTAGGCCAACAGCCGAGCAATACACTTTTCATCAGAGCTCTCTAAATCCTTAAGTAAGAAAAAAGGAAATCTTAACAGGATTTTGTGTCAAAGGTGATTTAAAAGAGGGAAGTGATAGAAATAGTAGGTTTTGTATCTACCTTCAAGGGTCATGTACTTCATTAGGGTGGGGTAGACCTAGTCCCAAGGCTACGAGAGAGCCTCTCTCTCCAACCCCAACTGGTTACGAACCAGTTTCTCATTACCCATAAAGAAGGAATTTAGGCTTTCATTATATTGGGCCTTAGTATGCTTCAGGTACTTCTTACCAATACACATCAGCCCTGTCACCTACACAATCACCTCCTCATTCACTTCGAAGGAAATACCACCCATGGTAACCCTTCTATCTTTCCAAGAATTTGCAAACTGTGCAGATAAACTAGGGTCGTGACCCACCAAACTTTCCATCAAAGGTGCCAACCCACCTTCAACACAAATGTGCCACACCAATGGATTCTTGTGAAATTCACCACAATTATCAAGCTCCGTTCACACCCTATTGCCACCCATTATGCCACTCTACACATGGAAGAACCAAAAAAACCCATGAAAGAAAAAGGTTAGAGGAATTGGTTAAGTGAAAGGTCACCTGCACACTTAAGATTTTAAGTCAAACTATGCAGCCTTGGGAAATCAAAGCAATGTACAGAACACATGCTCGAGGAGTTAAATCCCTAAAGACAATCTTGGAGATCTCATTAATGAAAATCTTCAAACACTTGCGGCTAGGTAAGTAGGACATGATGGGAATGGAAGGTTTGTCTTCCATGTTGTTATTACATAGAAACCAAAGTAAGATGGTTGTGGGGCCAAATTTAGAAACACCTAAGATCTCGGCTTTTAGTAAAGGAGGCAAAATAGTGGAATAAATAGGACCAATTAAAATCTTTACCTCATAATTATTAGTCACATCAAAATAAAAATTAAAAAACTCCATGGATATGCAATAGCTTAGTGCAATCCCCAAAAGGAGATTACATATGGTACGACCCAACTTGGCCTTAATCATAAAGTACTCTCCATAATTCCTTATAATGGCTTTTTTTAAAATGGACTTCGCCCCATTATTTAAATTTTTCCATTTGTAAGCCACCTCAGTATTCACACCCATCCACATAGCCCATAAGACAAGAATGTGGACCCCCCATAAGGCCCATAAAATCACATAATTAGTTATTATCATGGATCAAATAAGGCTTTGCTCCTTTAGGATTAAACCTTGAATACGTGGTGGTAGGTTCCCCAAATTACCCTAGCACTTAGATATTTTCCAATGTGTTCCAAAGTTAGCTAAAGCATCAGCCACTTGATTACCCTCCCAGTAAATGTGGGTAGCAATCTTCAAATTCAACTTAGACACAAAAAGCTTTATGTCTAATAAAATCTCTTTAGTACTCCACCCCAGTAATCTGCCAAAATTAACAGCAGCAATGATAGACTTAGAATCACCTTTGATATGTAGGTTCTCAATCCCCATTGTAACAGCTAACTAGATGCCCTTTAGCAATGCTCTAGCTTCTGCAATCATAGAAGATTGGATGCCAATCCTCCCTGAGTAACCAACCACAAAATTTCCCTTGCAATCTCTGATAGCATCTCTTATGCTAGCTCTGCCCGGGTTGCCTTTGGCTGCCCCATCAAAATTAAGTTTATACCAACCACAATCCAGAGGTTTCCAGATAGTATCCCTTCTAGCCAGGGATCTAGAGTTGTCATAGGAATTGGCATCCAGGTTTGGATGCCAAGCTTTGGCCATAATAATCTCCCTCTTAGTTAAACCTTTATCTGAGATTTTCCCTTGAAAAAGTGAAATGTTTTATGCGATGAGCCGAGATTTTATACCAAACAACTCCTTTGGGCACATCTCAATGTTCCTATAAATCCTATTGTTTCTGTCTTTCCATAAGCACCAACATATAATGGGGGGGACCTGGTTCCAAATCTCACAAGGTAAGGGGTGGAAGAAGGTCTAGTCCAGCTCAAGATAAAAGATTTAATGTCCTTACACATGGTCCACTAAATGCCCAAATGCTCTAAAGCTAGCTCCCACACACCAACAATAAACGAGTAGTGTAGCAGCAAGTGGTCCACCAATTCTTCATTGCACTTGCATAATAAGCACCTATTGGGGATCTAGAATCCCCTTTTCCTCAAATTGTCCTGTGTAAGAATCCTATTATGGCAAGCAGTCCACTAGAAGAAGTTTATTTTCAGGATCATGTGTCTGTTCCAAACCTACTTCCAAAGGTTAAGGACCACTCCCTGGTCCATCAACAGATTGTAAGTTGTTCTAACTGAAAGATCACCCTACTTGTCATGAGTCCAGAAGAATTCATCCACTATGTTAGTTGATGGTAGTCTAGTAAGGGACAACAACTCCTGCAGGGACTTGGAAAGGAGGCTCAACTCATGGGATAAAGGGTAGAAAAGGGACAAATCATTCCACTTTCTAGCCCCTTGTAGGCCAAGGAGGTAATCACTAATGTAAACACCAAAGAACCATTGTGCCAACCTCATAAGATTCCTAAAGTTAGAGTGTTCCAGAGGGGTATCAAGTGACCAGGGGTCCTCCCAGAATCTGATATTATTACCATTACCAATCTTCCATTTCATCCCAATCCTTATTAACCCTTGCAGACTACAAATGCTCCTCCAGGCCAAGGAACCTGAAGGATGAACCTCTAATAGACAGTCAATCAAAGGTTTGTTTTGAAGATACTTAGCATTCATAATCTTGCACCAATCTTTCCTATTCCTCAATTGGTCCCAAGCCACTTTGACCTTCAAAGCCTTATTGGTACTAGAGATAATCCTTATCCCAAGCCCACCACAATGTTTAGGTTGACAAACTTTGTCCCATTTAACCAGTGAAAATTTCTTCCTTTCCTCAGTCCCTGACTAGAGGAAATTCCTTTGAATTTTCTCTAACTTCTCAGTAATATATCTGGGGATCTTGAAAATGGAGAGGAAGTAGACAGGGATACCTTGAAGAGCAACAGATAAAAATAAAA
>VDFB02334123.1:0-64846 GCA_007258455.2 Sequoia sempervirens | reverse complement strand
CCTTTTGGGTTTTGGACCTAAAAGGAGAGAAGCAAATCTCACACTTTTTACTCAAGAACAAACCCTTGAGATTTCAATGTAAAGGAGAGTGAAATCTTGGAAAGGGATTGTCCTAAAGGCTGAATGATATCTAATGAGGGGTTCACCACCAAGTTTAGACTTGGAAAAGACAATGCAATGCCAGTTGTAAGACAAAACCCTCATTGAATGCAAACTAACTCTAAATGACCTAGAAATATGAACAAAATGCAATAGAAAGCTATCAAAGAGAAAGTGTGCACCTGAGAGACTAAAGAAGGTAGAATGGGGGTCTAGAATTCTATAAAATCCATTGTTAATATTGATTGGGACTCATTTGCTAATTTGGATGAATAAGTCCAATTTTGAGGAAAATGTACGAGAAAAGGTTTTAGCCAAAAGGGTATCCAGATCTGTGAAAATCTTTGTCAGGCTTGTACAGTGGGACTCATTTTCCAATTGTAGTGAATCAGTCCACTTCTTCTTTTTTGGAAGTTCTCAATTGAATTATATTTTTTTCGGTCTACTCTACTCTTTTTGACTGGTTTTTGGATCTGAAACTGCAAATTTCCATCTATAGACCTTCTCCAAGCTTCTCCAAGGTTCGATGACAACTTTAGGGATTTGACAACTTTTCTCCAACTTTGCTTCTTAACAAATCTACAACCTAGCCTTGCAAATCAAACACAAGAAGAGGGGAAAATGTTGTGGGGTTAGTGAATAGGGTTTTTCATTGGTCAAAGCCCTTTTTGGTAATTAAACCTTGAAATGAAAGGAAATATGAATGGAGAATGATGAATGAAAAAATAACAATGTTCACACTCACCAAACCCTAGCAATAAGGTGTTGCAAATGTGCTTGAAATGAATGCAATGGATGCGGTTCTAGACTCTAGATTGAAGGAGATATATCTTGCTTGAAACACTTGCTTGAATCATAAACTCTACTCTACATCACAATTGTTAGCACAATAATAAACATGATGCATGGAATCTTTGGCATGATAATTGGAACATGAAGAATGCTCTTGAATGCTTGATAATATACCCTTGAAATTCCTTGAATGCTCTTGTAAACTCTCTTGAATGCACTAAGTGTGAATATGAGTGAAATAATCTTGTATTTATACTTAATTATGCCATAGAAAATCAAAATTATAACACCACAAGCGGACCTTGGATCTTGGAGAATAAAATCTTGCCAGAAATTTGAATTAAATTTTAATTTTGGTCAAACAAGACTCATTCGACCAATGTGGTGAATAAGTCCCACAAGACATAATGTATGGGACCAAAAATGAAAAGTGCTTAGAAATGTGTGAATCGTACATCGAGGCCAAAAAACATAGGTGGGACTCATTCGTCGAAGGTGGAAAATGAGTCCTAGACACTAAATTTGGGCCACACAAATTAGGAACACTTGAATTTTAATTGGTTACTAATTTATGTTAGGATTATCCTCATAAATACACATAAATAAGGCCTGTGGGTGCAAAATAGGGCCAATTAAAGTGTAGGAAAGCCCACTTATTAATGAAAAGGCTAGAGAAATGTGAAAGTGCGTTACAACACTCCAAATAAGAAAAGATTAATGTTGATTAGGATTAAAATTATGTTCATTATGCTTAATTAATTGATAAAACACTAGAAAAGTGTGAAGTGTGTTACAAAACTTCACAACACTTTAGCAAGGTACCATTAAAATCTATTAGTTCACAAGGGCCCAAGACCTAATGCAAATGTGTTATCAACATTAGAATGCTAAATCAAGGCAACATTAAGCCAAAATCCACAAGGAGGGCCCAAATTAGTGCAAAAATGCAAAGGGATACATTTTACTACACTACATTTAGACCCCACTTTAGGGAGAGGATGAACCTACTTCAAACTGACACTAAAGTAGGAAAACATGCATCAAAAGGGGGTATAAGTGTACCAATTCTAGCAAGATGAGACAAAAATTATCAAGAGAGGTAATCAAGCACCCAAGATGAAGATCCCATGACAAACCAACATAAGCACAAAGGAACACACATGAAAATGATACAAAGAACAACAACAAGGCACCAACATACACTGCCAAAGATGAAGAAGAGAAAAGGTGAAATAAAATAATCGAATCAAGCTTTGACCATTTTGTAAACAAATATTTTGGCACCCCAATGCTCTCTAACACTTCTAGGGTTTTTCACCTAAAAGGAGAGAGATTGGGCCAAAATGCAATGTAAAGACTCAAAGTTAATGTAAAGAGGGATGCAATATGGCTAAATGTAATTTTTGAAGTTAAGAGATTGATAAAGAAAGTGACTTATTGATGCTAAATCTAAGGAATGTGAAGAGTTGGAAAACACATTTTGATATGCACACATATGATAAATGATCTAAAAATGAAAAAAAAATCAATAGATAGATGTGAAATGAAAGGTGTGCACCTAGAAATGTACAACAGACTTGTAACAACTTTGAACTTCTGAAAATACTAATTTTCAAGTAAAGTGGGACTAAGTCAATAGGTGGGGTGATTTAGTCCTAGTTCAAGAAAACTGCCCAGGAACTTGTTTCAGCCAAATGGGTATCTGAATCTACAAAAATCTCTAAAAAAAAATTCCATTGGGTCTTATTCACTACCTTGGGCAACTTAGTCCACTTTTGAATCTCTAAAAATTTGGAAGTGGAAACAAAGGTCCTAGGTCTGCACTTTGGTTCCCTACAGGTGTTAGCTTCTGAACTCTAATTTTTGGGCCTAAAAGTGACTTTTAGTTGATATTTTGGCTTGGTCAACAAGGAGAAATCTTCAAAAATTCTTAAACAAATCTTTAATGATCTTCAAGTCCTCAAAGTGCCTAAATCTGCAAACACAAGAAGAGAAGAGGAAATGTTGAATGTTAGGGCATGGGGGTTTGCCTTGGTCAAACCCCTTTTTAGGTAATTAAACCAAATGAAGAAAGAATATAATGAAGCATGTAACAATGGAGTCACTACCTTGCCATGATGTTTGACATTGAATTTCTGCAACAAAACATGAAGAATCTACCCTTGAATATCTAAGTAGGAAGTTATTTCGAAGATTTTGAATGTCAAAACCCTAGCTTGCTTGAGAAGAATGATGATGAAAAGTAGAGGGGTTTCAAGATTGAATTAATTCTCTTGAAATGAAAGGGAAAACCCTATATTTATACACAATTATGCATTAATTCCCAAAATACCTCATCACAGGCTGATCTTAGGTCTTAAAGAATAAAAACATGAAAGAAATTTGAATTAATTTTTATTTTTATGCGACATGGGACTAAATCGCCCAAGGTGGTGACTTAGTCTATGTGTTAATGCTATGATATTTCCACAATCCATAATGTTTACACTTTTGTTGTTTCTTTTTTTGATTGTGTTTAAAATTTTTGCATCAATGTTTGGGATCACACTCTATGATCCATCATCAAGATGTGAAGACAACATAAAGAGATGGATAATTTGATTGGCTATTAGGGATTAAGATTTATTAATTTTTTTTATCAGGTTCTTCAACAAGACACTTAGTTAAGGCCTGTAAGTGCATAAAGGGGGCATTTAAAGCATAAGAAAGGTTTAAATATTAATGACAAGCCTAGGAAAGTGTGAAAGGTTGTTACAAGACTTTACAACACTTTGAAATAGGTCTTGGTAAGGTTATTTAGGTGAATTATAACATTTTGGTCCTAGAAATGTGTGAGGAAGTGTTACAACTCCTTACAACACTCTTGTAAGACATCAATAAATGTATTTTATTTAATTTGTAAGGACCCAAGACCTAATGCAGAGGCATAAAATGCCTCATAACACTAAATCAAGGCATCCTTAAGTCCAATTTTTCATGAGTTATTCCCAAATCAAGCAAGAAAAAAGGATACTTTTTCCATGTCCACATTTAGCCCCTAGTTTAGTGAGAGGATCAACTTGATTCAAACTCACACTAATGTAGACATTCAAGAGAGATCCAAATGTATAGATGCAGAGATCAAGAAGGTAGTCAAGCCCCTAGGATCAAATCATACAATGGGAAGAAGGAAAATGGGGTAGGAAAGACATGTTCACTATGGGGCCATAGAACATAAGGTTGTCCATGGGGTGAGTAATCCACAATACACTCACTTTGGGGCCACAAAACTTTAGGTTATCTACGGGGTGAGTTATCACATAAGATAAAACATACACTAGTTTGTATGCACATAGGTGGCTATGGGGAAAGTTGTCCCTCAAAATGGGCTTCCTACTCGACCATATCAAAGTTATACCTCTTGATATCTTTAATAAGGCACCACAAAGGAAAATGGCTTTCAAGCTCTATGAGGTAAGCAAAACTTTGTATGCTTGACACTCATAGACATTGTAAATACAACATGTTGTGAGGAATGTTCAAATGGATTTTTCTTTATTCATGCAAGGTCTCATCTTAGGGAATATCATGCTTAATGTATCCAAGAGAGGAAAGGTGAAAAATTTCTCATCTTGTTTCCAAGAGAGGACAAGTGAAATGTCTCATCTTGAGCAACATTGTATGTAATTTTTCCAAGAGAGGAAATTGCAAGAAAAATAAAATCACACAATGAAATTTATGAGTGGTGATGTATGCCCCAAATTTAAATAAGTTGCTAACACCATTACTGTGAGCAATTTCTTTAAAGTAGGAGACATGAGAGCTTACTCGGAAATCCCTATTCCAAGTCATATGTTTCCAATAAGCTACACCATGAAAGAGGGGTAGTATGTCACATGTGAGCCAACTTAAGGCATTTCGTACACATCTAAAGCTTGCTCCTATATGTTCATGAAAGGTTAATATCTAGCAAAAGGAGGCAACGACAAGTGACATAGAAGGACAAGGCTACATAACCCCTTTCCCCAATTGAGTGCAGAACAAGGGTGAGCCAAAATGATTAATGAGATGCAAGGTAGAGTGAAAATAAATATCAATTAGAGGAAGTAGGTTCCCCCACAATGGTAAGCATACCAAACTCCTTAAGATGTTGAATTTTACTACTCAAATCCTTACATTCATTATTGAAGTTACCATGAACTATATGATAGGCCCAGAAGGAAGTCTTGTAATAACATTTCTTATGAATTTTGGAAGGGAGGGTGATCAAGTGATCTTGGAGGAGTATTAATGAGATACCATCTTGATAAATGATAGAAGGTGGTCTTGTGGTTTGAGTCAAAGATATATCTTGCTTGGTATTAGATGTCATACTTACACAAGTTTCTCTAGATTTGGATTTTTTGTTCTCACTCTTACATGAGGAGGGAAAATATAGTGAATGCAAATAATGAACATTTTGCGAGATGACATTGATATTAAGAAAAGGTGATTTTTTTTGTTTGATGGCTTGTAAAGGAGAATAATCAAGACCACTAGTGTTTATTAGTTCAGGATGCTTTATAGTTAAGGTTGGCTTAGAGGAATTGCTTGTGATATTATTGATATTGGTTGAAGGTTTGGTTATTTATTTTTAAGGACAATAACCAAGACCATGGGTTGTTTGTTTCATAATGGGATCAATAGGGTTTTTTTTACCTCGTTATTTAGCACATCATTTTCCACTATATCCAAGTTGTTCCATAAGTTCATAACCTTTTCCATAAAGCTTTTTCATTGCTTTTGAATCAAGTTTTTGTTCATTGCTATGTGTCAAAGGTTGTGTAATTTGCTTCTTTGTCTAAGGTGGTTGAGGTGGATGTTGTCAAAGGGTCATCTTCTTTTTTGTTTCTCTCATGTAAATCTTTGTGTATGATCTTGTATTCACCCATGAAGTCATGTTTGAAATCCAAGGAATCCCAATCATCTTCTAATAGTTGTGTGACTTTATCAATAGGTTGTTCATTGTTCTTTTGTTGTACGGGTTCCACTAGTGCAGTTGATGTTGATGTGTGTAAGGAATTTTCTTTGTTTATCTCAAGTTGTAAAAGGCTATGAGGTTCAAGATCGATGCCAAGTGTGTATACTTTGTTGCTGTGATTGTATTTCATTTTTTGATGAAGAGTGGAAGGTACAACTTTCACTGAATTAATCCACTATCTTCCTGAGATAAGATTACATGAAATTTCATAAGGCATGATATGGATTGGTGTATTCAAGGTAGCCACTCCAATGGTAATAGGTATAATGATCACCCCTAGTGGTTTCTTTTCGACATTGTCAAATCACATAACAAATAAAGAATCAGTTCAAAAGGTTGATTGATCAATGTCAGGCCTATCCAAAAGGCTCACACTACACACATTAAGGGAAGAACTAGTATCTAAAAGAGTTCTCTTTATCCCTTTTCATTTGTATTGTGCTATGATCGTGAAAGATTCATTTTATTTTTGCATATCCAAAGAGGGGAGTTCACTTTGGTGGAAAACAATGTTAGTATTTAGTCCTTGGATTATGGCTACTATGTCATTTGATTGTGTATTAGAAGGGCTAGGAAATTATTGCAATGCTACTTGAATAATTTTGTGATAGTGAGGGGAGGCTTGAATAAGATCCCACAATGAGATTTTGGTGCGAGTATTCTTTATTTGTTCAACAATATTGTACTCCTTTCCACTTTGTAGAGATAGATGAGGAGGGCTAGGTAGAATGGGATTAGGCAAAGGTAAGGTTGTTGGGATTGGTTGTTGTGGTTTCGGATTATTTCTAGTGTTATATCTATGAGCAACGGTATTATAACTTGATTGTTGTGACACATTAGTTTCAGGTGGGTAAAGAATAAACTCAAGTTTAGGTGGAGGTGAAGATTTATGTGACAGTGGGTAAAAGATGAGTTTATGTTGAATAATATTAACATCCCTTGATGAATGAGTGTCTAATAGGTACTTTTCATTGTCATGGAAGGGTGTAATATTATTATTGGAAATGTTAACTTTGTCTTGTATCACAATATCTCCCCTAGAAGGAGAGTGTTTAGGAAAACCACAATCCACATGTTTGTAACATTCGAGGGTTGGTTCTTCTAAAGGAACTTCATCACGAGTAAGTGAGTTCTGAATGGTGAAACTTGTTTGAATATTGAGAGTGAGGAGATTAGAAGAAGACTCTATTTGATTGTAGATTTTTTCTAAGGTCTCATCAATTGTTCCATATTATCTACCCTACTAGGAGAGCTTGTAATATGTTCATCCATGGTTGAATATTGTAAAGTAACTTCATCACAAGGGGGGAAGTCATCAAGAGAAGGACCACTATTTTTTATCCCAAATTGTAGGAGAATTAGGGAAGGGAGGATCAAGGGTTTCATGATTCTTAAGAGGGATGTATTCTAACACCAACGTATCCTCTTTACATTGAGGAGGGATATTAGGCAATGGAGAAGTTTGATTGTCATGGTTATGGAGACTAGGTAAGGGAATATTTAGAAATGTGTCTATGATCTCATATTCTTGTTGTCTAACATCGTCCAAAGGGGAACAAGAAGATGGAAAATCAAGACCATCAATGTGTGTATCTTCTTTCACCAAGATATCTTCATCACTAATATGAGAGATAGTGGGAGGAGAACATGTATGATTGTTATGATTGTCTACACCACCATTCTCACCAATGGGTGATGTAATTGTTTGGGCAAATCTATTACTAACATGTTACTCATTGTTGTAATCAAGATTAAACTCATAAGAGGGGATATTGTGCCTATAAAATCCATGTTTAACCAAATCAAAGACACAACTTGTGAAAAGGAACATGCTAGGAAAAAGTAAATAAAGTGCAATGTTATTTTTATTTGTAAAAACAAAGTAGTTTGTTGATAATGTTATGCAACAACTTGAAAGGTGAAATGCAAATGTGAAATTGAACAATGCATGGAATGAGTTAATTTAAGCTAGATTTGATAAAATTCATGTTTTAGAAATGTAGCTAATTGATACAGATAGGTACTGGCATCAAAGAAAAGCTTGAAAACAGGGTTTTCAACTTTGTAAAAGGTTGTTCCAGGGGTGAACAAGGCCTAAGTCACCCAAGGTGGCAATTTATTCCTAGTAGGGATTTATTTGAGATTTTTCTAGTTTTTTTTAAGCATTTTGATGTCCCTATACTATGTAAAGTAGACCTAAGATGCACATGCAAAATTAAGGAGTTAAATGCCCAAAAATGAAACCTATATGCACTTTTTGCAAAATGTCAAATCCTAGAATGCAACTAAAGAAAAATAAGATGCAAGATAATTTTAGGATGATGGGGGACTCCAAATTATTCAAGGAGGTATACTCAAAGCAGTTTCACCAAAATGTAAAAAAATATTTTGGCACCCCAATGCTCTCTAACACTTCTAGGGTTTTTTACCTAAAAGGAAAGAGATTGGGACAAAATGCAATGTAAACACCCAAAGTTAATGTAAAGAGGGATGCAATATGCCTAAATGTAATGTTTGAATGTAAGAGATTGTAAAGGTGGCTACTTAGTCCATCTAGGAAAATTTGATTGGTTGTCAGGGATTAAGATGTATTAAATGTTGTTTATCGGGTTCTTCTTCAACAAGACACTTAGTTAAGGCCTTTAAGTGCATAAAGGGGCCATTTAAAGCATAAGAAAGGTGTAAATATTGATGTCAATCCTAGGAAAGTGTGAAATTTTGTTACAAGAGTTTACAAAACTTTGAAATAGTTCTTGGTAAGGTTATTTAGTGAATTATAACATTATGGTCCTAGAAAAGTGTGAGATGTGTTACAACACCTCACAAAAATCTTGCAAGACATCAATAAATGTATTTTATTTAATTTTTAAGGACCCAAGACCTAATGTGGATGCATAAAATGCCCCACAACACTGAATCAAGGCCTTATTAAGTCTATTTTTTCATGATTTATTACCAAATCAAGCAAGAAAAAAGGATACTTTTTATGTGTCCACACATTTTTCCATCATGATGTGGATTAGATCTAGGCTGTTTGTCCAAAAAATGCATACTCACTTTGAGGTGACAAAACTCTTGGTTGTCTATCGGGTGAGAAGTCCTAAAAGGTGAGAAACATACACTCATGGTTGGTATGCACTCACACACACGCAATTGGCTATGGGGAAAGTTATTCCTCAAATTGAGCTTCCTGCTCAAATCATACGAAAGTTATACCTCCTGACAATTTTAATAAGTTGTCAAACAAAAATAATTTTCCAGCTTCATGAGACAAGAAAAACTTTGTATCCTTGGAGCTCATGAACAAACAAGATGTCTCCACAAGAATGCAACTTGTGTTATGCAAGGTGGCCATATAATGACAAATGCAAAATGAAAAAATAGTAAATGTTCAAAGGAGTCTTTCGTAGTTCATACAAAGAATAGAAGATTCACAACTTAGGGGATGTAGTGCATCGCATCAAGCCACTAAGAGGAGTATAATATGCTAAGAGAGATCACACTCTTGAAGGACATCACACCCAATGTCATCCACAAAGCAACAAACACATCATAATAATGCCAATGTATGCATGCCCCCACTTTAAATAAATTTCTAAACACCAAACCGTAAGCAATTAACTCAAGGGGATGCAGTGCATTGCATCAAGTCACTAAGAGGAGTATAATATGGTAAGAGAGATCACACTCTTGAAGGACATCACACCCAGTGTCATCCACAAAGCAACAAACACATCATAATAATGCCAATGTATGCATGCCCCCACTTTAAATAAATTTCTAAACACCAAACCGTAAGCAATTAACTTAAAGTAGAAAATGAAAAATGCTAACAAGAAAGAAAACATGAGAGCCAACTTGGAAAGCCATATGCCAAGTCATATGTTTCCAAGTAAAGTTGAGTCATGTAAGAGAAAAATAAAAGAGAGGGGTTGCCCCCAAAATGAAAACACCAAACACATAAGGGATCTATGAATTTGGGGTTAGTATGTTCTTTGCTGCAATATTTTTAGGGAGCTTGGAATTGTCATCATCCCCCAAATACACATAGAACTAGAAGAATGACACAAATAGAGCAAAAACAAAGAAAAACCTTTTGGGTCAACATGGAAGAGACATAAGGTGTCTCGACACCTTACACCATCCCCAAAGGGAAAACACAAGAAAAATGAAAAAGTAAAAGGAAAAAGAAATCCTTTTGGGTCAACATGGAAGAGATATAGGGTGTCTCAACACCTTACATTATCCCCAAAAGGAAAAAAAAAGACAAATATAAAAGAGAAAGATAAAAAGGTGAAAGAGATGCATGGCATAGAGAAGAATGAAGGTACAAATAGAGGAATGTCAGAAAGTGAGAGAGAGCACATCAAACAAAACATCATGGGGGATCACATTATGTACATGCAATCACACGAAAGAAAAAGAAAAGACTAGTAAGGAAAATGCAAGTCATCTACCTTCCAATCTCAGTCTGTATAAGAGAAAGGTGGACAATGAACCTAAGAGACAAAGACAAATGAATTACTATGACAAAGCTATCAATTTCTTGCCCTCATTGAGCACAAGACAATAATGAGTCGAGGTAGGTGATGTGAAAGGTCATTTAATAGTGAGAATATAATTTTCTACAACTATTACATGACAAGGAGTGAAATAATATTAAGCTAGGAAATCAGAAGATGGCAATCATTTCCATCAAAATTAATTTTTTTCAATACTAATTTGAAAGCACAACATTCATCAATACTATGTTTGAGAATTCGATGATATGCATAATGTGGGACTTTTGCATTTTTAGGATATAGAACAAGTCTATTAAGAGGTGGTAATGTTATTAGTTATTTGTTCAAAATAAATTTTAGTGTCCTTTCACTTCCAGGTGGCAAATGAGGAGGTTGTAACTTTTTTAATTTGTAAGGTATTTTTTGTTTGCTAGATTCACCAACTTCTCTAGTTGAATGTGGAGGAAGGAGACCTAAGATGATCATCTCATCCTTGCCATTGTTATGATTCATTGGTTATTATTTAGGAAGAAGGACATTCATATCAAGAGGGGAATCAAAGACCACCATACCATCACTTCAAAGCATTAGATATTCTCTAGGAGGCCTTCTATTATGAGAGGGATATTGATATCCTAACCTCATTATATTTTCATTAGTTGGTATTTTTTCTAGGAGTTGATGAATTTTATATTCACTTGTTGTATCACATCCTTGTTTTTCTAATATTGTGAATCCTTTTCCATATGTTTCTTCAAGATTGATTGGAGTGTTTATTAATTTGTTATTATAAAATGGTTGAGTGTTTGCTTGTCTAGAGGAACTAGGTTCACCTATTGTAGGGAACTTAGGTTCAACTTTTATTTTAGGATGTAAGTAACCAAACATCTCAAGAGGTGGTATTGTAGGAGGATTTGGTTGGTTCATGGAAGGATAAAAGGATGCATTAGCTTCAAGGTTATTGATACAAATATTTAGGAACTTATTCATGTTGTCATCATCTTCTCCAATGATGTCAACATCATGAGGACATGCATTAGAAGTTGAGTGAGCATGAGTGAGTTCGATTTTGTTAGGGTAATTTCCAAAGGAAAAACTTGACACATCCACTAAGGAATTTAGTGACATCCACAGCTTGCTAAAGCACATATCCATGATGCAAATTTTAGATTCTAAACTATCCAACAATGTTGTAAATGTAATTTTAATTTTAAGCAATGCCCAAGATGAATGAATTTAAGCTAAATGAATTGAATGAAACAAAAAGTATACAAACTAAAATAGAAAGGTAACAACAACAAACTGAAAC
Source organism: Sequoia sempervirens (assembly GCA_007258455.2). Lineage (NCBI taxonomy): Eukaryota > Viridiplantae > Streptophyta > Pinopsida > Cupressales > Cupressaceae > Sequoia > Sequoia sempervirens. The sequence goes on along the minus strand of VDFB02334123.1, from coordinate 53,145 downwards.
TTAGAAACTAAATTGTAAATGTCAAAAAATGCAGTGAAAAATATGTAGAGGGACTAATTCGCCGAAGGTGGTGAATGAGTCCCAGTGATGATTTTTTTGAATTTTTTTAGAATTTTAGAATTGAATTTTATGATTTTTATGTTTTCTAAGCAATGCATGAGATGAAAATATAGAATTTGATGAATTTTTAATGAATTTAAATGCAATAATGCAACTTAAATGAGCTTTTCACTAATGCAAATTTGAAACTGTAGAATACAAATTAATCAATGCAAATCCTAATGCAATGTTAATGCAAGCTAATTCTAGGATGGAAATGCACTCCAAATCATAACTATGATGTTCTAAATGCACGTTCACCAAAATGAAAAGAAGAAATTTGGTGGGGGTCTCTTTCACCTTCAGGGTTTTGGACCTAAAAGGAGAGAAACCAATCTCACACTTTTCACTCAAGAACAAACCCTTGAGATTTCAATGTAAAGGAGATTGAAATCTTGCAAAGGGACTATCCTAAAGGCTAAATGATATCTAATGAGGATTTCACCACCAAATTTAGACTTGAAAAAGACAATTCATTGTAATTTGTAAGACAAAACCCTAATTGAATGCAAACTAAATCTAAATGACTTAGAAATATGAACAAAATGCAACAAAAAGCTATGAGATAGAAAGTGTGCACCTGGGAGACTGAAGAAGGAAGAATGGAGGTCTAGAATTTTTGCAAATCTATTATTAATGTTGAATAGGACTCATTTTCCAATCTGCATGAATTTGTCTAGTTTTGGGGAAAATGTGTTAGAACAGGTTTTAGCCAAAAGGGTATCTAGAACTGTGAAAGGATCTATTAGGCCTGTATAGTGGGACTCATTCACCAATGGTGGAAAATTAGTCCACTTCTTTTTTGGAAGTTCTAAACTGTATTTTGTTCCTTTTGGTTTTGTCTTCTCTTTTCGATAGGTTTCCAAATTTGAAACTGCAAATTGTCATCTATATCCTTCAAGGTAGAGTCAAGAACTAGATCCATTGCAGTCATTTCAAGCACATTTGTAGCAACTTATTGCTAGGGTTTGGTGAGTTGCAACTTTGTTATTTTTTCATTAATCATTCTCCATTCATATTTTCTTTCACTTCATGGTTTAATTGAAAACAAGTGGTTTGACCAAGGGAAACCCCTATTCACTAACCCCACAACATTTTTCCCTCTTCTTTTGTGTGATTTCTAGGGCTAGGTTGCAAATTTTTTCATTCATGATTCTTCATCATTATTTGTTTTAATTTCAAGGTTTAATTACCAACAAGGTGTTTGACCAAGGAAAACCCCTATTCACTAACCCCACAACATTTTTTTCTCTTCTTGTGTGTGATTTGTAGGGCTTGATGATAACTTTAGGGACTTGACAAATTTTCTCCAACTTTGTTTCTTGACAAATCTACAACCTATCCCTACAAATCACACACAAGAAGAGGGAAAAATGTTGTGGGGTTAGTGAATAGGGGTTTCCCTTGGTCAAACCCCTTGTTGGTAATTAAACCTTGGAATGAAAGGAAATATGAATGGAGAATGATGAAAGAAAAAATAACAATGTTGCAACTCACCAAACCCTAGCAATAAGGTGCTAAAAATGTTCTTGAAATGACTACAATGGATCTGGTTATTGATTATAGCTTGAAGGATATAGATCTTTCTTGAAACACCTGCTTGAGTCATAAAATCTACATCACAATTGTTAGCACAATAACAAACATGATGAATGCAACCTTTGGCATGATAATTGGAACTTGAAGAATGCTCTTAAATGCTTGATAATTCTCCATTGAAATTCCTTGAATGCTCTTGTGAACTCACTTGAATGCTAGGTGTGAATATGAGTGAAATAATCTTGCATTTATACTTAATTATGCCATAGTTACTAAAATTACAACACTACAAGCCAACCTTAGATTTTGGAGAATAAAATCCCACTTGAAATTTGAATTTTGGTCACACGAAACTTATTCACCCAAGTTGGTGAATGAGTCCCACCAGACCTAATGTATAGGACCAAAAATGAAAAGTTCTTAGAAATGTGTGAAACCTACATCAGGGCCAAAAAGACCTAGGAGGGACTCACTTGCCCAAGGTGGCAAATAAGTCCCAGACACTAAATCTAGGCCACACAAACCAAGAACACCTAAAATTTAATTGGTTACTAATGGGTGTCAAGATTATCCTAAAAAATACACATAAATAAGGCTCGTGGGTGAAAAATAGGGGCAATTAAAGCACAATAAAGCCCAATTATTAATGGAAAGCCTAGATAAATGTGAAAGTGTGTTACAACACTTTGTAACACTCCAAATAAGGCAAGATTAATGTTGATTTGGATTAAACTTATGTTAATTATGCTTAGTTAATTGATAAAACCTTAGAAAAGTGTGAAAGTGTGTTACAACACATCACAACACTTTAGCAAGGTACCATTAAAATTGATTAGTTCACAAGGGCCCAAGACCTAATGTGAATGTGTTATGCATATTACAATACTAGATCAAGATAAAATTAAGCCAAAATCCACAAGGAGGGCCCAAACAAGTGCAAAAATCTAAAGGGATACATTTTAATACACTACATAGAGATCAAGGAGCATCTTGGCGGACAGGAGGTACACCTTGTTTGAGACCAATACCAGATTTTATCTAAAGGGGAGGAAATTCTTCTAGGGTGAGTATCCTATGGCATGTTTATCACATGCCAAAGATGTTATACTGCGATTGTATGTTGATGGCACAGATGGAGCAGTGGGACTCCGCCACGTCATCCTTTCACCTTTCAATGGCATGAGATGACTGTCACACTAGAGGATTTCTACCACATCCTCAATCTTCCCATCTATGGGTAGAGAGTCACCATTGATGATAGGTGATCCCACAATACTAGCTTAAAATTTCTAGGAGATCCTGATTTTTGTTGAAATCACATATTTTTAGAAAATATAATGATTTAAGCATTGAAAATATCCATTTAAAGGATTCCAATTGAAGAGGGTTTGATCGAAACACCTTAGATAAAAGGGTATGTGTAGGATCATCATGGAAAAAATAGGCCCTTAAGTGGCAAAAAATTCAGAAAAATTAGAGTTAGGCAACTTGACGTAAAAAATTGAATAAGTTATCTATATTATTTCAACAATATGTAAGAATAGAATTTGTAGAAAATTGAATGTAGTTTCTAAACTACTAGGCTTTTTTTATAAAAAAAAATCTGTTTGGTGAAAATTTGAAATTTCAATGTAGTATTGCTCAAATTTCAAGGAAAAAATAAGAAGTAGGTGTCTATTTGACCACCCTAACCACAATAAAATGATAATATTGTTTTTTATAATATTTTAGATATAAGTAGAGGACTCATGTCCCGATGTGATGCATATTTTTTTGTAATTTTTTTCTAAGTAAAAAATTAATGATGAATTTTTTATTACAATTTTTAAAAAATATAAAAAAATTGTATGTCTGACCACTTTAACTTTGTCAAAAATTCATGAAATTCATTTTTTTTAATCCTATATTATGTGAAGCATAAAATGTGATGCATATTTTGTATTCAAAAAATGTGATACTATTTGAAAGCTATAGATGTTTTTCAATCAACCTATGAATCAAGACTTTAGTCGTAATTCAAATAGAAAATGAATAATAATTATTTATTAAATTCAAAGTAAAACATAATTTATATTGGTGGAAAGTTGAGAATATCCTTTAAAAACCCTTTTTCATTTAATTGATTTTGGGTTAAAAAAAGCCGCAGGCACATACCCTACACATACCCATCATATCACCACATCTTGACCCATCATGATCTTGCACATACCCCAAACCCCCTTGAATAGAACCCCACTAGTTTTAAACCATACCTATAATGAGGTCTTCTTTACACCTATCAAAATGTTGATAAAAAACCACTTGCGATTTACCTTTAGGGGGATCAAATGACATCATTTAAAATTTATTTTTTGTAATTATGTAGTCCTTATTATAAGCTTTCCAAAAAGAATAATTTTAAATAAATTTAATTTTATTGTTATATTTATTTTTTATTTCTTGCAAATGTAGGATTTTCACTAAAAATCAAGCTCTTTGTTACGCAAATGTGGAAAAATAGCAGATTATAATTATTTTTTTTGAAAAATATTAGTGCACTATATATTGAGGTCCTTGATCCAAAAAAAATACAATTTGAATTTTGATTCATACAAAAAAAGTTATGTTGTATACTGCCCACCTATATCTTAATTGTAATTGGTTTGACTTCGAAACTTGATTAAGGAAAAAATATTCAATAAAACACTATGAAACCAAATGAAATCACTAGATATCATAGTTACAAATATAAATTCAAAAAAAATAGAATTTTATCCTTCATGGAGAAAGAATTATGTTGTATATGCTGAGCATCACTCCTTAAAAATGGTCTTTACTGAAAAAATTAGTTTTCGAAGGAGATGGAAAAAGAAGTGCAATCTAATTCCAAAAAAATTGAAAAAAAAAAATTAGAATCTATAGACAAAATGTCATAAATCACTAGTTTGCATCATCTTCAAATTCCTCACAGTTTAGCCACTATAGGTGCTCAAAAATGAAGATTTAGTTAGAAAAAATTAGTTTAGTGTCCAGTTTGGCCAAAAATAGTAAAACAGTATTATGGGATCACCCCGATACACATTATGCTCAGGAGTGGGCAGATGGGGTCCAGTACTACTTGGGTCACACTAATGACAACAATGGGGCCAATCACATATACACCTCCTAGTTTGAGTAGGGTAGTGCTATAGTTCCATTGTTCTGATGAGTGATGGTCATTATTGTTGCCACATGAGTCACAATAGATGCATGAGGCTCTCACCTTCATGGGGGCCTTGTGCACTATTGTAAATATGGAGCCTTGCAATAGCAACATGAAGTGTATATGGATTGTGTTGGTTATTCCCTTGTCATCATTGATGTCAACATGGTGACAACTATATGGGAAGCTTACTTAGTTTACCAGAAGTATTCTTTACTGATGAACCAATGTGTTGGTTTTTGAGTCTAAAATTCACCAAAAGGAAAGATATGACTCTAATCTCTTAATCATGTTATTCTGTCTCATTCAAACAGCTATATCTAGGATCTTAAGAATTTTTGTGTTGTGAGTAGAAAGTTATCATTGATAGAGTTTAGCTTTGTACTCTATAGTTCTTTTTTTGCTGAGCATATCAGTGTGGGAGACTCCACATTTTCATAAGAACATTCTAATGATGTGGTTCTAATGGTACTCTCTTTGAAGTTAGTAAGATGAGAAATTGATGGTGTTTGTTTTGAGAAGTGTATGGTGGTTTGGAGTTTTTGTGTTTAGGTCCTAGTCCTGGCTAACCTAACATACACCATGCATTAAGAAGATAAAATATAATTTGAGGATGTTTTCTATAGATATTTTCCAACTTGATATGATGCATTAAATGGATTTTTTATATATATATCATATGATGTTGATAAGAGTTTTTATTAAGTTTTCTTTCATCTAATTAGGCCAACCTAATTGATGAATGAGATATACTTGCATATATATGTAAGAATCCTTGAAGGAGAAATAGTGGGGGGAAAAAGGGAAGAAGGGATAATGAAGTGAATAATATGTGAAGAATATGGGAAGGAGAAAGAAGAGAGGTATGGGGAAGTGTCAAGAGAATTAAGGATGGTTTGGTTATGCGAGCCTAAATGATTTATTAGTTGAGGATGAGAACAAAATTGTTGAGCAACTGTTGAGCGTAATAGTACTTCTTATTCAAAGATTCATGGGAATTGAACCCTACACACAAAAGGTGTATTCCACCAATTCATACTCTTGGCAGTGAGCCACAAACTTTGTATCTTGGTGGTTAGCCATCTTTTTTATTTATGTTGTGAGTCTTTTAAGGATAGTGAGTCCTAGCAGTGAGCCCTATAATATCTTGTATTTGAATATATTAAATTGTGAGTTAATCCTCACCGTGGTTTTTCCCATTTTGGGATTTCCATGTAAAAATCTTGTTGTTCATGTGTGTTGGTTCATTGTCACATTTCCATGTTGTCTCTTGTTGATTTAGTCATATTTTTTATGATGTTTAGATGGTTTTTATGTGAATAGTTTTCTAGAATACTAATTCACCTGCTCCTTAGTATTTTGGATATTCAACAATTGGTATCAGAGCCTAGTCTCTCTAAAGGAGCCTAACAGCTTGAGGAAGGTCCCAAAATTTGAATATAAGAAATTTTTTCCTTTGAAAATGATCTCTATTGACCTTTTAGAAGAAAATAAGAACCTGAAGAATAAGCTAAAGGAAGTGAATGATTTATGTAGAGTCTGAGGAGATGATATGATGAATCTTTTGATTAGTTAAAAGGAGAACATGATGATATCACCAAACTGCTACAACAATTAGAAGAAATGAAAAAAATTGAAGATTTTCAGCAAGTTGAAATTCAAGAGAAGATGGATGAATGTGTCAAGCTCAAGCAAGAAATGGAAACCTTGAGATCAAAAATGGAAAAGAAAAAAAAGCTTGAGAATAAATTCAATGCAAGCACTACAATGCTTGATGAGTTGATTATTTCTCAGAGATCGGTGATGGATAAAAGTGGTTTAGAGTTTGAAGAAGGTTAGTGTTCAAAAATGAAACAACCTCCTAACAAGAAGACTCAGTGCAAAGTTGGAGAAATCAAGGAATTAAAAAGATATATCAAAAGGACTCCCATCAGACAACCTAATGCTCAAAGGTACTTTTCTTTCAATGGTTTCTATTATTCCTACAATAAATTTGGTCATAGGGAAAAGAACTACAAAAGTAGAATGAATGATACTTTGTCATTCTCCAAAAAATGTTTTAAGTGTAAGAATTTTGGACACAAGGCTAATCAGTATGACTATAGATATAATAAAAGAAAGTATTGAAGGAAGAATGCTGTTTGCTATGATTATAACAATCCAAAACCTTTTTCTAGTAACTGCAGAAGAATAAAAGATAACTATTCGGAAAAGAAGCATGAACCAATCATAGCCTGGAAGAAGTAAGAAAAGGAATGAAAAGAATCTGGAGAAAGGAAGGTGAATTCAAGTAAATTGAATTAGAATCATGAGTTTTATCTAAGTCATCCTTTGGTGCAAATATGCTCATCAAATTTTGAGTTAGGCAATGCCTAAGGGGGAGAAATTATAATAAAATTTAATAAACCCCTCATTGACACTTGTCACATCATGAAAAAAGCAATTTTTAATAAAGTAACAAATTAAAAGGATTTTATTTTTTAGTAGCATGTGTGAAGAATGAAATTTGTAGAATTTGAAAGGATGGAGTGCACACAAATTTCAAGGTGATCCACTTGCAATTTGAAGCATTTATTGCAAAATCATTCAAAATGAAAGAAATAAATTCAAATGTATCAAGGAAATCGTATTAAAAAAAAGGCATTTATGAATTTAGAGAAGTGTACAAAGGAAGTTTGGAGGAACCAGAGCAATTTAGAGCTTCAAGATTTGGAGGAAGAAGAAATCAAAGTGGGTTCAAAGTGTTCTCTAGAAGATGGACATCTAATCCTATTCTTCATTGGAAATTATAGAGGTATTTCACCTACAAAATATTTCACTTTTATGCAATGGATAATTCAAAGGTTGTGAATATTTCAGATAAATCACAAGACAAATTGAGGAAAATTTTGAAAAATCTATTGGAACAATTTGTTGGTGCATTCTCTTGTATTCCTCGTAGAGTATTTCCCTCTGAAGATAACTATGCATACATCTATAATAAGATTGAGGGAATGTCACTGGTTCAGTTAAGCATCCTATGGAAGAATTAATTGGAATAAAATCATGATGCATTCAAAATATTAGTTGAGAAGAAGTTGGATGTATGGTGGAAATCCCATATGTTTGAATTTGACAAGAAATACATTTGAATATTTTGAGTAGGATTCATGATATGAATCTATTTGGATTGATGAAGCACATTTGATTACTAGAGAAGCAATCAGAGATGTAACTAGTTTGTGTTCCTCTAGACGAGTTCCCAAATGAAATTCTATGAATGAACAAGAGATAATTGAGATGAATAGTGCAACCATTGAAGGAAAAAAAATTGTTTTGAGAATAATTAAAGATCCATCCATTAGGTATGTTGTGATGGTTATTGGTCACAAATTTTTCTTACCAAACAATGACCACATAGTCTCTACTGCTATTATTTACACTGCTATTGATATGATTAGAAGAGGTATGGGTTTTCAACTATGTGAGCTATTTCAAATACATCTTTTGAAGAACTTGAAGGAAATCAAGAAGAGAAATAAAAATGAATTCTAGTACAAAAATTTGATTGTATGTTTACTCTTTTACTTCAGGGAAGAGTTACTAGTAATAGGAAGGATAGAATGGACAAATGCAAATCCTATTTCCCATCAGATTAGGAATTTCATGGTAAAACTTGGTAGTTTGGATGCTCAAGAGACTACTCTTGCTGCATTCTTTAGAACTTTTCAAATGAGGATGAACAAAAGAACAAGGATTCTAGGAAGTGTGACTGAGAGGTACTCTAGAAATATTAATTTCCTAGTTTCTACATACTTCTATTATATGGAAGTAGTTAAATCCAAAATGGTGTGGATATCTAAACTGAATTATGAAGTGACTCAGTCTAAGATTGATTATTATGTAAAAATATTTTAGACATCCCCAAGAATCCTAATGAAGAAGATGTTTCTAGCAATGCAACCAAAACATGAAAGAAAAGATAAATTGTTGTTATCAAACAAGAAGCTATTGAAGGAAGTGAATTAAAGAGAGCTCAACATGAGCATGAAAGAATAACATTCAAGGAGATTTAAAATAATTGTAGAAGGTAATCCCCAAAGCTAAATTTAATTCATCTGTATCAGTTGTGGAAAATATTAGAAGAATGATTAATTCCTTGAAAGTATATATCTTTGGACTAGAAGTGCATGATGGAATTAGGTCTGTATGAGAAAAATTAGAAGATATAAAGAGGAAATATGTAGATGCACATGACATAGTGGTGAAGAAATTGGAGAGTGTATAGGTTTGTGAGGAAGAGGTTCAGGAACTACTTTCTTTCTATTTGAATTGGTATGGCAATACATTGAATGTGACAGATGAGATAAAGAAGAGTGAAACTCAAATGAGTACTGAAGAAAATATTTACAGATTGGAAAATGATAGAGATAATCAAAGATAGTCCTAAAATGTGAAGCTTCATGAAAAAATATTTTCCCTACAAGATCAAATAAAAAAATTGATTAGGATGTTTGTGGCACTCAAAGATATGGTAAAAATCAGGCACATTCATGTATCTAGTGCTCTTGACAATATTGCTAATCTATCGGAGATTAATATTAGTCCCAATACTTTAGCAGATGGTATAGATTCTTTGACTAAGTTTGAACTATTACACAAGACTCTTGTAAGTGCGAAGGAAGCATGGGAAGAAGGAAAAGCTTCATGGAAGGATACCCTAAAGAATCTCAAAGGTTCTTCTTCTTCAGGTTAATACAATTATTTTTATTCATATCTTTTTAGTTAATTTTTTATGCATATAATACATACCAAACCTTGTCCTTCTCCATTGATGTCAAAGGGGGAGAGAGAGATAAATAGAGAATTTTTTTTTGTGGAGAACAGTTTGGAAGGGGAAGTATTTAGCTGCCTTATTTCAAACAATTGTTTTTGACATGCATGTTGCCATCAATGCTAAAGGAGGAGCTTGTTGGAAATATGTAGCCTTGAAAAATTAGCATGAAGTGTATATGCATTATGTTGGTCGTTCCTATGTTGTCATTGATGTCAACATGGTAACAACTATATGAGAAGCTTACTTAGTTTACCAGAAGTTATTCTCTACCAAAAGTGTTATTTACTGATGAACTAGTGCATTGCTTTTTGAGTCTGGAATTCATCGCAATATAAGATATGAATCTAATCTCTTAACCATGTTATTATGTATCATTTAGAAAAATATATCCAAGATATTAAGAATTTGTGTGTTGTGAGAAGAAATTTTTCATTGATAGAGTTTAGCTCTATACTCTATAGTTGTTTTTCTACTCATCATATCAATGTGGAAGACTCTGCAATTTCTTAAGAAGAACATTCTAATGTTGTGGTTCTAATGGTAGTCTCTTTGATGTTAGAAATATGAGAAAATGATGGTTTTTATTTTGAGAAGTGTATGGTGGTTTGGAGTTTTTGTGTTTAGGTCCTAGTCTTGGCTGACCTAACATATGACATGCATTAAGAAGGTCAAATATACCTTGAGGATTTTTTCTTTAGATCTTTGCCGAATTGATATGATGCACTATGTGGAAAAAAAAATTATATATCATATGGTGCTGACAAGAGTTTTTATTAAGTTTGATTTCATCTAATTAGGTTGAGCTAATTGATGAATGAGATATACTTGCATATATATGTAAGACTCCTTGAAGGAGAAATAGTGGGTTGGAAAAGGGAAGAAGGGAGAATGAAGTGAATGATATGTGAAGAATACGAGAAGGATAAAGAAGAGAGGTATGGTGAAGTGTGAAGAAAATTGAGGACAATTTGGTTATGCGAGCCTAAATGATTTATAAGTTGAGGATTAGAACATAATTGTTGAGAGACTGCTGAGCATAGTAGTACTTCTTATTTAGAGCTTCATTGGAATTGAAACCTACACATAAAAGGTGTATTAAACATTAGTTCATACTCTTGGATGTGAGCCACAACTTTGTATCTTGGTGGTTAGCAATCATTTGTATTCAAGTCATGAGCCTTTCAAGGAAAATGAGTCCTTGTAGTGAGCCTTGTAATATCTTGTATCTGGATATAATATATTGTGAGCTAATCCTCACTATGGTTTTTCCCATTTTAGGTTTTCCACATAAAAATCATAGTGTTCATGTGTGTTGATGCATTGTCTTGTTTCCATGTTCTCTCTTGTTGATTTAGTTAGATTTTTTATGATGTTTAGATGGTTTTTATGTGAATGGTTTTATGGAATATCGATTCACACCCTCTCTTAGTATTTTGGATATTCAATAGTGCACACCATAAGATAGATGGAGGAGTAGAGGATGATCTTCATGTGGGGATGTAGCATGCTAGCACACCTATAACATGATTTGGGCAGGTATGTGCATTATGTTGGAAAATGTGCCTCAATCTTACTAGCATGAAACCTCTGAAAAAGAAAAGTCAGTGTGACATTCCTACTATCTGGCTGACTAGCAGCAGTGTTTTAAATCCTTGAAGTGCACGAGTTTCCAAGAATTTGGTTATGTCTTGCCAAAAAGAGTCATCGGCAAGACATTTCGATTGCTCTGCATTTCCCATCTCTTTCTGCCTGAGTAGATCTCTTGCCAAGGGGTTGGTGTCTAATGGTTTTTGGGGAGACTTGTGGCAACAAAAGTCATTGGGGTGAGGCATGAACATTCGGTATAAATCATCCCAACAAGATATGTCTCACCGATGGTTATACACTCGAAGTCGTTGGGGTGAAATGAAGGCTCGGTAAGACCTCTTGCCGATGTTTGTTGTCTCGCTGATGGTATGGTCTATTGTCGGTATGACTCCTGGGGAAGGATGGACTCAAGGTGACTTGGAACTTGCAAGGTAACTCTTAGTGATAGCCTAAGTCTTGCTGACAAATGCTCATATCGGTATGACTTGAGGGCTCATTATGACTCATAGCGATTAGCAATTTTTTGGGCGATGGGTCTGCTGAGGATGTTGGTGAAAGGTCTTGCCAATCTTGCCAATAGAGTAAGTCTCGTCGATGGGAGTGTTGATGTCAATGTGAATTTTGAACTCTTTTTGATCTTCTGCCGATAGTAGTGACTCTTGCCAATAGCGATGGATTTTTAATCGGTCTTGTAGGATCGAGGAGACATAGCTAGTGTCTCACCACCATGCAACACTGTTTGAATTCCTTGAACATTTTTCTATCCTATGTGGTTTGTATCCAACCAATTAGAGAAGCAGAATTGGAACCACTAGCAATTGGATTGTTGCAGTCATTCCTATGAGGAAGATCAACAGACCATGAATGACATGGATATACTTTGTAATCAAAGATGATGATCAGTTGAGTGAATAGTGGTGTGAATGGGTTGATGTGTGATCAATGTGTGTGATTTCAATTGAGAGTGCATGGTAAATGAGTTGTTCTGTGCAAGGATGATCATTGACACTGCTACTGTAAATTGACATCAGAAAGATAAGATTGATCTTTGTATGTAATTTCCATTATTGTAATACAAAAAGGCTTTTCTTGGTGTGGTGAGTTTTTCTCCCATAAGGGTTTTCCCACGTAAATCTGGTGTTCATCTGTGTATGTAAATTTCCCTATTTTTATTATTTCTTTCAAGCGTATCTAAATTTGATTGTAATTGAAAATTTAAAGACACCTCTGCATTCTTCCCTGAGATTTTGGCGTTAGGAGATTTTGTTCCACACCTAAGCTTTCCTTACAAGTGGTATTAGAGCCTGGATAGTTGTGTTATCCTTGTGGGTACATTGGGTTTTTTTGTGTAAATTCTATTTTAGTGGGAGTCTTGTAGAAGTTTGGTAATTCAAATTACAGATTAAGATGGCAAGCACATCAAGAAAGATTGATATTGAGAAATTCAATGGTAGTAATTTTGAGTTGTGGAAACTCAAAATGGAAGATCTGTTGGTTGATCATGATTTGTGGCTTGCTATGTCTAGAATGAAGCCTACGGCATGAAGCAAGAGGATTTGGACCTTGCAAATAGAAAATAAAAGGGGATGATAAGACTCTATAGCGGACTCTGTTCTTCTAAATGTTCATGAAGAAAAGACTACATCTTCCTTGTGGAAAAGATTGGTAGCTATTTATCAAGGCAAGTCCTTGGTGAATAATTTTTTCTTGAGGAAGAAGTTGTACACTTTGAAAATGCAAGAGGGAGGGTCTGTTGCTGATCATTTGAACACTTTCAACATGTTGATTGCTCCGTTAGCATCTATGGGTGTGAAGATTGATGAAGAACATCATTGTATGTTGTTATTATGTTCTTTGCTAGATCCTTGGGATCACTTGGTGATGGCTATTGGGAGTACAACATCCACTTTTAAGATGGAAGATGTTGTTACTTCTTTGTTATCAAAAGAGATGACAAGGAAATATTTTGAGATGGTGAAGGAGGCTCTTGCAGTTAGAGGTAGATCAAAAGAAAAAGGCAACAAGAAGGACAAGAAGTCCAAATCAAAATTAGAAGGGAGATCAAAGTCTCCTGGCAAGAAGTCCAAGGTGAAGTGATGGAATTGTGGGAAACCTGGTCATGTCTGAAAGGATTGAAAAGAGGAGAAAAAGAAGAAGAAGAAGAAGAATTATTCTGACAATGATTCTTCTCAGAGTGATGTAGAGGCTTTCATTGCAGCCTTGGCTACATAGGCATTAGATCATGTCTGGTTGATTGATTCTAGAGCATCTTTCCACATGACATCTCATAGAGAGTGGTTCACTAAGTATGAAAAATATGATGGTGGAAGGGTGTACTTGGAAAGTGATTCATCTTTGGAAATAGTTGGATGTGGAAGATTCAGAATTCAATTTCCTAATGGAAGAGTGAAGGGAATTAATGACATAATTTATATACCAAGTTTGGCTCAGGATCTACTTTCTATTAGTAAGCTGAATGATATTGGAGTGCAAGTCACGTTCTCTAGAAATGATTGCAAGATGAATAGAGGCTCAATGGTGCTAGCAAGGGGTGCTCATATTGGTACCTTGTATAAGCTGGATGCACATGTTATGCAATGCAATAATGTCTTTGCAAAGTCACAGAAGGCTACTCATGGAGAAAAAGAGGAAAAAGTTCCTATTTGTGTAGACTCTATGGAAGTTAAACTTCCAGCAGAAAAGACTATGCTCTGGCATCATAGCCTTGGCCACATTGGAAAAAAAGGTTTAAAAACTTTGAAGAATAAAAACTTGGTTGAAGGGCTTGATGATTGTAACCTTGAATTCAAATTTTGTGAACATTGTATATATGGTAAACAACACCATGCTTCATTTTATTCTAGTCCTCACAAATCTTCTAGTTTGCTTGATTATATAGATTCTGATGTTTTTTGTCCAGTGAATGTTCCTTCTTTGTCTAAGTCGAGGTACTATGTATCTTTTATTGATGATTATTCAAGAAGGGAATTTTTCTATTTAAAAAAAAGTAAATTAGAAGTGTTTAGTTGGTTTAAGGAATTTAAGAACCTTGTAGAAAATCAGACTGGAAGAAAAATAATTTTTTTTATGGATTGACAATGGCGATGAGGTTTGTTCTGATGATTTTGAGAGGTACTATAAAGATCATGGGATGAAAATACATAGAACTACACCTTACACTCCACAAAAAAATGGAGTTGTAGAAAGGTTCAATGGGACAGTGATGGAAAGAGCACAAAGTATGCTGAGTAGTGTTGGGTTGGAGGAGAAGTTCTGGGTTGAGACAGTTGCTACATCATGTTACTTGATAAACCATTCTCCTAATTATGCTCTTGTTGAGAAAACACCTTTGGAAGCATGGTCTATAAAGAAGCCCTCTCTGAGACACATTCAAGTCTTTGACTTTGAGGCATATGTACATGTGCCAAATGAAAAAACATCTAAATTGGAAAACAAGGTTGTCAAATGTATTTTTATTGGTTATAGTGCTAGCATAAAAGGATACAAGCTTTGGAATCCTGGTATGAAGAAGGTTCAATACAACATAAGTGTTATCTTTCATGAGCTAAAGCCTTCTACCTTGGATCTACACTCAGAGACAAAATTAGAAAAAAAAAAGGATGTAGTTGAAATTCCTCCAACACCAGATAAAGAGGAATTCAAAATTCACAATGTACCTAAAAATGAGGAGAGCTCAAGTAGTTCTGAGAGTTCTGAAGAAGAACAACCTTAGCCTCAACAAGTGAGGAGGTCAACTGGTGAAAGAAATCAACTTGATAGGTATGGGTTTTCTTTGATAGATTATGCTTGTGCCTATGCTTTATTTTCTAGCACTGATGAGCCTAGGACTATGAAAGAGGAATTTAGAATGTTTGATTCAAACTCTTGGTTAGAAGCCATGAATGAAGAAATGGCATCATTAGAAAAGAATGATACTTGGAGTTTGGTGCCATTGCCTAAAGGCAGAAAAGCTATGGGCTACAAATGGGTATTTAAAAAGAAAATAGGTTGTGATGGCAGTGTGGAAAAGTATAAGGTGAGGTTGGTTGCGAAGGGTTATTCCCAAGTAGAGGGAATTGATTATGGAGAATTTTTTTCTCCTCTAGCTAAGATGATGTCTATTAGATTTCTTTTGTCACTTGCAGCAGTGTATGAATTAGAGGTTGAACAAATGGATATGAAGACAACATTTCTTCATGGTGATCTTGAAGAAGAAATTTATATGTCCCAGCCTGATCACTTTGTGGAGAAAGGTAAAGAAAAATTGGTTTGCAAGTTGAAAAAATCTCTGTATGGATTAAAGCAATCTCCTATAATGTGGTACCAGAAGTTTGACACTTTTGTTTATTCATTGGGATTTGTAAGATCAAAATATGATCATTGTGTGTATTACAAAGCTAAAAGTGATCAAGTTCTTATTATTGCTCTCTATGTTGATGATATGTTGTTCATAGGTAATAGTAAGTTAATGATTTCTAATCTAAAATCTCATTTATCTGCAAAGTTTGAAATGAAAGATCTTGGTGCAGCTAGGTATATTCTAGGAATGGAAATAACCAGGGACAAGAATAGTAGAAAAATTTGGCTCAATCAGAGTAAGTATATTAAGACTGTTCTAGAGAGATTTTGTATGACTGATTATAAGTAGCTAGTTGTTCCAATTTTGCAGGGAACAAATCTATCTATTAAAGACTATCCAAAATCTCCTACTAAGATGGAGGACATGACTAGTGTGCCTTATGCTAGTGTGGTTGGTAGTCTAATGTATGCAATGATATGTACAAGGCCAAACATTTCCCAAGTAGTGGGAGTACTTAGTCAGTTTATGGATAATCCTGGAAGAACATATTGGGATGCTGTAAAAATATTTTTTAGATATTTGAAGGGAACTTCTAAATATGCATTGTGTTACCATGGAAACTTGGTTGAATCACATAGGACTCTTAGCATTTGAGGCTATGTGGATTGGGTAGGGGACATTGACAGTAGAAGATCCACTAGTGGATATATTTTCATGATGAATGGTGGTGAAGTGAGTTGGATGAGTAAGCAGTAGGCTATAGTCACTTTGTCCACTACAGAGGAAAAATACATGACAGCAACACATGCCTGTAAGGAAGCAATCTAGTTAAATTGTTTGTGTTTTAACATTGGTTTTGATGCAGGGAAAATAACAATTTACTGTGATAGTTAGAGTGCTATTTGTTTGACGAAAAATCCTACTTTCCATGCCAGGAAAAAACATATTGATGTGTAGTATCACTTTGTACGAGATATGGTGGAGGATGGAAAGATCTCTTTAAAAAAAGTGGATACTCTGGAAAATGTTGTAGATGTATTGATGAAACCAGTGAGCACAGCCAAGTTCAAGTGGTGTGCCAGTTCGATGGGCCTTAGTTCCCATGAAATTCAGTAGTTTTCTTGTGCTCTAGAGGTGTCAGTAAGATCTTCGTCAAGTGGGATATTTTTGGAAAATTTTCCTCAATCTTATTGGCATAAAACCTCTTAAAAAGCAAAGTCAGTGTGACATTCCTACTGTCCAGCCAACTAGTAGTAGTGTTTTAAATCATTGAAGTGCACGGGTCACCAAGACTTTGGTTTTGTCTTGCTGACGGGAGTCATGGGAAAGACATGTCAATCACTGTGAGTTTCCCATATCTTTTCACTCGAGCAGATCTCTTATTGATGGGTTGGTTTATAATGGTTATTGGGGAGACTTGTGGCAATAGAAGTCATCGAGGAGAGGCATGAACATTCGGTATAACTCATCCTGACAAGATATGTCTTTCCAATGGTTATACACTCAAAGTCATCAGGATGACATGAAGGCTCGATAAGAACTCTTTCCGATGGTATGGTCTATTGTTGGTATGAATCTTGGTGAAGGATGGACTTGGGGTGACTTGGAACCTGCGGGGTGACTCTTAGCGATAGCCTAAGTCTTTCTGATGGATGTTCATATCGGTATGACTTGAGGGCTCGTTATGACTCATAGCAACTAGCGATTTTCTGGGTGATGGGTTTGCTAAGGATTTTGGTGAAATTTCTTGCTGATCTTGTTGATAAAGTAAGTCTCACTAATGGGAGTGTTGATATTGATGTGAATTTTGAACTCATTTTGATCTCCTGCCAAGAGCAATGACTCTTTCTGATAGTGATGGATGTGTGATCAGTCTTGTAGCATTGGGGAGACATTGATAGTGTCTCACTGACATGCGACACAGTTTGAAAACCTTGAACATTTGTCTATCCTACATGGTTTGTCTCTAACCAATCAGAGAAGTAGAATGAGAACCGCTAGTAGTTGGACTATTGTGGCCATTCCTGTGAGGAAGATCAATAGATTGTGAACGACATGGATATACTCTATAATCAAAGATAATGATCGGCTGAGTGAACAGTGGTGTGAATGGGTTGATGTGTGATAAGTGTGTGTGATTTCAATTAAGAGTGCATTGTAAATGAGTTGTATTGTACAAGGTTGATCATTGAATCTGCTGTTGTAAATTGACATCAGAAAGATAAGTCTGAACTCTGTATGTAATTTCCATTACTGTAATACAAAGAGGCTTTTCTTGGTGTGGTGGGTTTTTCTCTTTTAAGGGTTTTCCCATGTAAATCTGGTGTTCATCTATGTCTGTACATTTCTTTGTTTCTATTATTTCTTTCAAGTGTTTCTAAATTGGACTATAATTGAAAATTTAAAGACACCTCTGCATTCTTCCTTGAGGTTTCGGCGTTAGGAGAGTTTTTTTTGCACCTAAGCTTTCCTTACACATTATGAGTTTTAGATTCTGACCGCATGCACCCTATAGTAGATGTGGGCCTTGGCCCACATCACTTGCATGAGACTAGTGGGCTATCCATAGGCTCATGATTATTTAGTGACTATGGACCACTGGTATGAGATGATCAAAAAATGGAGGCACAAGGACCTAAAATTTTGGTGTCTGTACTTTGATGTTTTGAGATTGGATCAAATTATATAGTGTACCTACCAATGGTTTTAGTTGGTCAATGATGGCAGGAATCTTAGGAACCTATAGTGTAACTAATTTTTTCTAGGTCACACAATTTTTTTCATTATGTCCTGTTATTGGAGGAGGGTCATGTAGTAGTTTGAAGTTATTTAGAGCATCCCTCTCATGATCCCTTCCTATGCATGGGTCATGACAAGTGTGATGAGGCTGGGATACCATCAATGGTTTTTAATCATTAACATCATCCCTTCAAATGACAATGAGCCCAATTGAGACTAAACAATGGTGCACACAATCAATGGAATTGATGTGGCCAGAGGCTTCTAGAATTGGTGGCTCACACATTTCCTAACACTAGTATTTCTAGCAGATGCCCCTAAGGGGGATCTCAAGCTTTAGGGTGATTTTATACTAGTACAAAAATGGAGGTAGAGGGACAAAGATGGAGTAAAAAAGGAGTAGAAATTGGAGGTGGTGACTGGAACAAAAAAGGCAATGTCAAGGTGGTGGTAGAGGATGTCATGTCCTCCACTTGCTACCTTAGTTTTATTAGCAGCACCAATGCCTTCTATCAATCCAGTTGTAGCTTTCTTGGCTGTAGGAGCAACACCTAATGTGGATGGTGTAGGTCCTAGCATCGCTCCACCTTTTGATCCACACTGGTAGCCAAGAGACCTAAGTAAAACATTTGTTTAAGGTCATTTCATCTTAGTACTTTTAGTTTTTTCATATATGCTTTTACTTTGGTTTTATGTATATACATCTCATGATACTAATGGGTTTCTTCTCTCTATGGTTGTAGTGGACACATAGAGATGGACTAGGTTTGTAGCCCAGTGTATATTAGGGGTGGTCCCTATAATGCCAATTCAAGTGTCTTTCCTAGACACATACTAGCTAGTTTTAGTGGGGCGAAATGCAAACCTCTTTGAGATAGCCATGTGTCTAAGGATGACCTATGAGACGGGGCAAGTGGAGATCATTCAAAAGACTATCAATGCCACCACCACCACATCATAGAGAGATCAAGTATCGGTAGAGTTATGGACTACCATGTCTGAGTGAGATGTGGTTGTGATGAGAGTAGATAGTGTCGAGTAGCCACGTGATGCTTTGCAAAGCCAACTCAATGACCTCACAGGGAAGATTCCAATTGTGATGTCGGTAGGAGACCAATATCTGTAGGATGTGCTAAGACAAGTCAAGCTTAATATAGCATCCCTTCTAGAAGAGATCAGAGTGAGCTACATGCAGCAATGTCCAACTTTTGATCACATAGGTCCTACTCTATCTCCATTGTTCATCCATAGCACCAACAACCACTAGACCTAGAGGACTCGAGGAGCCACCCACTTGGGGTGTAGAGATCCCATTTTTTATATAATTGTTTTAGCTACTAGATACACTCTGATTCATGCCATTAGTATATTTCTCATTAATGCTCTCAGAAACATGTAAGTAGAGCACACATGAACATTATTGACACTACATTAGTTTAACCTAATAACGATGCAAGAAAAACCCATGTAAGAAAATTTCCTTTAATCTATTCAATTTTTTTATGTAGCAACATTTTAAAGAAGCATTTAAATATTTTTTCCATGCATGCTAATGAGATAACATAGTAAGAGCCATGAAGTTAGCTCATAAGTTAGGTACACGATCTGCAAATTTTTTGAGAGACAAACAAAAAGATAGAATAGCATTGTCCTACACACAAACACATGATTTTAAAACTAAACATATGGTGTCTTTAAAATCATGACAATATCTTATCAAGATTAAAATAAAATAAAACTTCAACCATTAAAATAAATGCATTACTAAAAATCATAACCTAAATCAATAAAATATATTAAACCTAAAATTGTGCATTCACAAAGCTCTTTCTAAAGTAATTTCTAAATATACAAAGGAGATACATATCATCCAAGCATCAATTGAGTGGGAATAAAATCAAACAATGAGTAAACATAGGATAAAGCCATAGTTTCCAAGAATCAAAACTAATGATTTCATGAAGGCAAGGAAGAAAATTTTTGAAAATGAAAGAAAACTATTAATGGCCGGACTCAGAAGAAAATTAGATGATTCCAAGGAAAATATTTTTGCTTAGGAACAAATGATTACAATAGTATCATTTGAATATCCAAATTTATTAAAATTTATTTATCATTAGCTGTGTTTTTAGGTTGGTTGCTAACGAGTGACCCCACAATAATGGGTTACAGTTTTTGGCCAAACTTGACATTGAAATCAACATTTTTCACCATATCTTCACTTTCTTACACCTATAGCAGCTAAACCATTAATAATTTGAAGACGAATTTTTATACACTCAAATTTGGTCTAGAGGGATTAATTAAATACAAGTTATTTAATTCATAATCTTTAATTCTTCTACTTATAAATAAATTGAAAAATTTATTTATATAGTTCATTTTCTCTAATTTCGTCCTATCCTAAATCATTTTCTTCACATCTTAATCAAATAAAAAAATTAATTAGTTTGTTTTATTTAATTAACCTCCTCAAATTAAATTTGAATTCTAAATTCGAATTTATGCACATGTCTACTAACTTCTTCTCACCTTCCACCTCCTCATGTGTCTCAAGAAATTAAATATTTCTAATATTTAATTTGGCATTTATCCTCAACAAAATCCTAACTAATTTGGGACACTTGGCCTTCTTATCCATTTTATTCCTCCTCACACTTGGCAGTTTGTGCTTATGAAAGGAACACACTCGCCTTGTCTCTCTAACCTCTTCGTCTTCAACCGTCCATTCTCTAGATCAAATCTAGACTGATGATTTTTGTCACCTAAGCTCATGCCTTGGAAAATCTATAAATAAGCCCTCATTTAACCACAAAAGGGATCCAGATCAATAGCATTTGAAGCAATTACACTCAGTAGATATTTCATTAGCAATGTCATTTTAGTGAACATTTTAGTATTAGCATATAAACATCAAGTAGTTTAAACATGGCATTAGCATTAGCAACATCTTAGTTATAGCATTCTCATCATATCATTTTCAGTAGAATTATCATAGCAAAATCATTATCTTTCCATATCATCTACAACTAGTTTAGTAGTCATGTAGTGTAGGAAACATCTCTTGCTTTTCAACATCTCTCATTCTTTAGGTTTTCATTTGGAACTTAGTCATGTGCACAAACAATCTAAGAGAAAAATGACTTAAAGAATCCTTGGAGATAGAGGACAATGAGATGCCATTGAGCAATTGTTGGTTTCAATTTGATTGTTATTTGAATTCCTTGATGTAATGTTTCATTGTTGTGTTGTATAAGTTTCATTTTCTTATTCATGTGTTTTACATACACACATAAATTGGCACCCACCATGGGGCCTAGCCCCATTTTTAACATTTTCTAGCAAGTTTTCGTCAACAAGTTTGTTCATCAATTTCTATGTACTGCACCTGTGGTGTCTTCTAGCGCATAGGTGGTGACTCTCGGTGCATTCAAGCTCTATTATAGCACATATGTGACATATTTCATTGCATATACCTCATATTTTAGTGCATATATAGGATTTGATTTCTTTTTTTTCTTTCTATAATAGAGGATTTAGTGTGTTTAATAGCGAATATACTGAATCTTTTAGTGCATATGCTCTCTATTTTAGCGCATATAACTTTATTTGAAGAAATTTAAAATACTAGTGGAATTATCTATGTCGTTCTATTTGTAGGTGCTTTGTATGTTGTCAAAGACATATCTGAGACTACTGAAAGTGTTTGTAGGGGCTAGAGTTATTTTCTTTTGATTAAATTAGGCATCTAGTTTAATTAAAAGGTTAAAGAACACCATGTATGTTGTGTTTGTAAAGTGATAGGACTATGCTCTCCTCTTTACTGGCTGACCAAATTTCCAGACTCAGTCTTTCATTTTATTGCAATAGCACCTTTAGCAGGCCTATTGTAGTGGGAAAAAGTACTCACCCTACAGGAATGACCTAAGTGGGAACAACTAAATCCAAGCATTCCAACCCACTATAATCAAACATGATTGTGATGAAAGTCACAATCATTAGTAGTGTACATTGATAGCTATCTCCAAAGCCTTTTTTCTAAAGGTTGGGAGGCCTCTTGAGGGAGTTTATCATTTTCTACACCAAATGGAAACCTTTACTAAGAACTTTAAGTGTAGTAGCTAGCCGAGTCAGTTTCCAAACATTATAATATCCATAGAGCAAGGGAAGGGAAGAATCTACCCCCAAGATACTCATCATATAACTACTAGGTATTTATGGCCAAAAGTGGAGGATTCAAATTTGGTTAAGACTCAAAAAAGGAAAAAACACGGGTGCCCTCTAGGGGATGATAGGGTTGTGTGAGTTGACGTAGTTCTAAGATGTGGGTTGTGATATTATTAATGACCCTTGACATTAGAAGAGTTTAACTGATCTATTTTCTATTGTTCAATAGTACTGGAAATGAAAGGGATCATACTAGATCCTAGAACATACACTTAATGTTTAGATGATAGGATGAAACAACTGTTTTAATACTTTCTTTTGTGTTTGAAATCATTGTTTCAAAATATCATCCATTAAAAACACTCAATTCACTAAATCAAAAACTATAAAACTAGATAAAACATTCAAAATGGTGTAATTCCTAGTTTAGTGCATAATTTTGTTGTTTCAAAGCATTCAACTCATAGTCTAGTGCATATCTCACTTTTCTATTTTCTAGTGCATTTTCCTCATCTTTCAGCACATAAGCTTTATATTCTAGCACATATAGGGGACAGTCTAGTGCACATAGTGCCTATTTCAGTGCATTTATCCCATATTTCAATGCATATACAACCTATTTTAGCGCATTCACCTGATACTCAAACAAATAGCTAAATTAAACTTATGTACAACAAATAGAAGCATATTTAGGGATCCTTTTAAGCGCATATATCATTCCTCATTACAACATCAGTTTAAACTTGAAAAAATTGGCTTTTGCAAGTGTAATCACTTTAAATTAACTTGGTTCAAACAACTTAAAGTTCCCAATCAACAATCTCATCTCTGATTGTTAGGTCACTGATACATTTTGAACCATTTTTCGACGACGGCTCATCAGAATTCTGACAGCTGTTTGTCGCTATTTTTTCCTCAGAATTTCAACAACATTTGAAACGTCAAAATTCTGATGCAAAAATAGCAACAAACAGTTGTCAGAATTCCAACAAGCTGTTGTCGAAAAATGGTTCAAAATTTATTAGTGGGTGAGTTTCACTATTAGTCCATCTATCATCCTTTATCATGAAACAAACATTGTCCATCAAATTTATCCTAGTCTCATCAATAGTATCTATCATCCTATTTGACTTGGGTATTTCATTGGCACTCCCAAAACAAAGATCAAAGTATAAAAAAACTATATCACTTGCATGCCCATTTTAACAAGAGATCAAAAACAAAAACTCAAAGAAAAATAAATAGAAACCCAAACCATCATGGTAGAAGGAGAAGAAAATCCATTTCATAGATCTGAGGAGGACATTCAACAAGCTCAACAAGACAATTATGAAAAAGGAGAATCCTCTTCGAAAAAAAAGGGAAGAAAGTGAATTATGTCTATGATACTACCATTCTTCACATTTCTATAGTTGATAATCAAAGAAATGTCATTAAAATGAATGATAACCAAGATAACCTACCAATAAATGTGACCACAAACATTTATGTAGTTGAAAATCAAATCAATGTCATCAAAATCAAGGATAAACAAGACAATCTACTAGTAAATGTGACCACAAGGGGGTAGTCCAAGTTAGTATTGAAAGGAAGTACATCTAAAACACTCGTTGTTCCTTTGAATCAATACAATATCATAGATCAATTGCAAAAGATTCCAACATAGATATCCATACTAGAACTTCTTAAAATTTCACTAGCCCATATGGATATTCTAGAAAAAGATCTAGTGGACACCACATTACCAACTAATTTGGAAGTTTTTCAATTCCAAGCCATGGTAGGACATTTTACTACACCCCATTGTTTATAATTCTCAAAAAATGATGATGCATCCCTCAATCATCCACACAACACTCCACTCCATATTGATTTTTTAATCCATAAACATTGGGTCAAACACATTTTAATAGATGGAGGAGCTGGTATAAATATTTGCACCTTAAAGCTTATACATGCATTGAGGATTTTAGAA
This sequence comes from Sequoia sempervirens, assembly GCA_007258455.2. Classification (NCBI taxonomy): domain Eukaryota; kingdom Viridiplantae; phylum Streptophyta; class Pinopsida; order Cupressales; family Cupressaceae; genus Sequoia; species Sequoia sempervirens. Next base: position 28,742 of record VDFB02334123.1, on the reverse strand, counting down.
AATGCATTAGATTCTAGAAGAAATATCACAATAAAATCTTATGATGATGAAGAAATATCCTCTCAAGGATTGATTGTATTTCCAATTCAAGTGGGACCAGTTCAAAAAGATATAATCTTCCAAGTTTTAGATAAGGAGTTGACCTACAAAATACTCTTGGGATGACCTTGGATCCATGAAAGGCAAGTAGTGCCATCAACATACCATCAATTCTTGAAATTCCCTTACAATGGACAAGAGATCACAATTTCAGCAGATTCTAATAATCCCCAATACTGCAGCACTCTCAAGACAATCTAAGATGTTTTTGTACCACACAATAAAGAAGCTCTCACTTCTATTTCCTCAAGTAATTAAGGCCAACTAAATTATTTTTCAAAAATAGTTTGAGAAAAAGGTTCAGTTGAAGGATAAAGGCATCGGTGATTCTACATCCTCAAGTAATGAAATCCAACTAAATTCTTTGTCAAAATAGTTTGAGAAAAAGATTCAGGTGAAAGATAAAGGAATGGGTGTGTATTCAATTGAGTAGTCCTTATGTCTCTCACAACTTCTACCTTCTCCAAAATCATATGGACAACCATCAACATCTAGACAACAATCTTCATAACTCATCATGATCTTTGATGGTACATTTGTAAAAGTAGGTACTCTAGTGGATAAATCTAAGAACAAAGAAATTCTAAATTTTCTTTACAATGATGAAGAAGAATCCACAGTAGCAACTTCCAATATACCAACATAGCAATATGGTAAAGGGTTCACAATCTTAGAAAATATGGGACATGAAGGAAAAGGTCCTATTGGAAAATGAAAAGAAGGTATTGTGGAACCAATTCATCCAATCACAATCAATCCAAAAGACAAGACATAATTAGGATAGAAAGAAGAGACAAAATAAGAAGCCACTTAGAATATTTCTAAGAGAATCCTCCAACTACAAGCTAGTTCTGAAATAGACTCAAATACATATGAATGGGATTCACTATCTAAAGAATCTTGTCAAGACAAAGAAATCAATGTGATAAAGAAGTATGTACTCATACGTATGGAGGGACAAAGTTTAGGGTCTAGACCACTTGAATTTGGCTCACTACATATCGATGACTCTAGTGAGGATGATTAGATGATTCAGAGGAGAGCAACATTATAGACCTTGACATTGCTAGCAAAAACCTCAAAAATGTTTCCATAAGGACCCTCACCACTATTGATTTTAACCAATTTGATGATTCCTTACCTTTGATACATCCCAAACTCATTGACTGGGAACAAACTGAGCCTCTTGATATCCCTACCTTTTTCAAATGATGTTGTAATGGCATAAAATTGCACCCCTCACAATTTCACATACATTTTTGCATCTACTTTAGTATCCACTCCCTTAGCATCTTGAGTAGGTTCATTTTAGCCCTTGCATCAACCTTTTTCCTTCTCAGGATGCTTCAACACCCCTTTTCAACTGCTACCTTTATGAGTCAAATTTGCATTGAACCTTGTGTCTTCCTGGTTAGTGTCATTTTGTAGCATGATGTGTCCAAACATTAGTGCACTGTGCAGATGTCTGCACGCCATGCTAGCATCCTGTAATGTTTCAATGCTCAAATAACCATTTCCAAGCATGTTTTCCACTTGTCATCTAATTTGGTTGGTGGGAACGACTCGAGATTCCTTGAAATAGCCCAGGAAGCTTATTTTCCATCCTTAAAAGTAGTCTTTTCAATTCATTTGGAATCTTCCTCCATTTTCAAGCAAGACTCTTCTAATTCCAGCTTCACTCTAGCCTTGCCCTTGCTTACATAGCTCAGTACAACTTGTTACAGTAGCTTCAAGCTCTCTATAGCTTTTACAACATCCTTTTGCAACACTCTTAGCCTCACAACTCCATCTCCCTCACCTTATCCTTGTTAGCATCCTGGGATTCCATATCCCTTATCTATTTGCATCTTTACTTCACGCTACGGGTTCTCCTCCTTTAGTAGGGATTGTGTTTATCACCTCTTTTGTGATATGGGTTCTCCTCCTCAAGTGGGATTTGCTTTTATCACATGCTTTTAGTGGTGTGGGTTCTACTCTTGAGCGGGTTTTACTTTCACCACATCTTTTTTCCATTTCGATTACACTCTCTCTTTCTATCTGGTTGTCTGTGGAGGTGGGAACACCAAATAGGGTTTAACTAAGGAAAACCCCTATACAACCCCAACACTTTCTCCATATATCACATTTATAGGTATTGAAGAAATTCATGTATGGGAGGCTTCATCATTTGCATGGTTGTGAGCATATTCTTTCCTTCTTTCTCTTCTTTATCATTTACCCTTCTTTATTTTCTTTTCAAGCACTTTCTATTACTTTATTGCACTATGAAATTTTTCAATTTTGGAGTAGAAGTAGCCACTTTGTTATTTTCTACGACATTCTCATTCTCTAGTCTGTACAAGATGCCAGTGCACCTTTGGGATGCCAGCGCACCACACTATCATCCATATTTTGCATTGTTGTCCTTTGGCCAAGAAGTTGTCAGTCTATCCATAAAATATTTGTGACTTGCTCTTTCAAATTTTGAAATTCTCACTGTTGTTCCTTGAGGTAGTTTAGGGTAGTTCACCCCATGAGGCTCTCTGAATGAAGAGAACTTGTGAGTAGCAAATCCCCCTTCTCTACAGATGCCATTGTCAATTTCCTTTGTTCTGAAAATCCAAAAACAAGTTCCACCAATGAATTTAATAATGAAGCTTCAAACTAGGGGAGTGCCAAGTCTCTTAGCTGCAAAATAAAGAATCCAAAAAATTGATCTAATGATGAAAACCTCTCCAAGTCACTAAAGGATGAGAGATTTGACACAATTCCTAAGCATTATCATGAAAGATCTTCAATGTTTGTTGAGCCTACATAATCCATAAACATCAGTAATGCAAAAAAAAAAAGACCTTACACCTAGCGGCATCAATGACAGAGTAAGAAAATCCAAATTTCATAAAATTTTAGGACTGATGAAAGTTTCAATTTCAAGTTCTAGTCTAGAGACCTTTGAAAACGTGATTTACTAGAACGTAGAAAATACCTTAAAAATTGTAATGAATTTAATATCTTCTTTTATTAGTTCAGTATCTAATTTCATTCAAAATATTAATGATATTCCATTTAATGCATGTGATGGTGACTTGGATTTACCCACGTCACTCACTATCTTTGATCCTTCTCATAAAAGTCATCTTGCTTCAAAGGATATTTTGTTGCAAGAAGGTGAAATCATTGATACCTTTCTTACTCTACCTTCTCTTCATTCCAATGCACTCTCTTTTGAAGATGATGCATTCGTGAATGATGAATCTCTCTCATTCCAATGCACTCTCTTCTAGATATGTTGCATGTGTGAATGATGAATCTCATACTTGTTCTAATGCACTCTCTTCTAGAGATGACATATTTGTGAGTGATGAATCTACTCTTAATTCTGATGCACTCTCCTCTAGAGATGATGCATTCATGAATAATGAATCTCTTATACTTTCCAATGCACTTTCTTCTAGAGATGTTGGATTTTTGAATGATGAACTTCTTATCTATTCCAATGCACTCTCTTCTAGATATGATGCATTAGCAAATGATAAGTCTCTTTCCACATTTGATTTTATTTGGATCTATGTTGAGAATATGTAATCAAATAATTGTTCTACTAGTCGTGATGATTTTGTAAATGTAATCTATGTCTATGCTGCCCCTCAAAGGCCCAAGAGACCTTGCATGGTATGCTCCAATTTATCAAGGTATGCTTCAATAGGCCTTGCTAAAAATCCTCTTTCCTTCTTCTACTAGGCTGATGGATGCTAATGCGTTGCTACAATATATTCATGTGGATTCACAAATATTACGTTCTATATATTGGAACTTCCACCTCTGAAAGTACAAAAGCAAGTAGATCCTCTAATGATTATAGTTAACATTAATAAGATTGGCATTAGGTTTACTCTTATTGATGTTGGTCCAGTTCTTAATTTATGTAGTATTGATCTATTTCCAAAGATTAATATTGATCCATCTTCTCTTAATGCTTCTTCTATTTAAATTCGTGGGTTTGATAGTGTTAGTCGACAAGCCCTACACACGATAGTCTTGCCTTTGAGGTTGGGACCAATTACAATACCTACCCTTGTATATGTTATGAAAGAAAATTTACCTTATAACCTTCTTCTTGGTAGACTGTGGATTCATGCTATGGGTGCAATCATGTCTACCATGCATAAATCTCTTAAGTTCATTTATAACAATCAAGAGTCACAGTCAAAGCTGACCTTGAAGCTATGCAGTTATGTGAGATGGTAGTTATTGGTCAAGCTTCAATTGTACCTACTCTTATCCCTTTAGTATCTTCTAGTGTGTCAATGTTTACTCAAATAGTACCTACTACAAAAGGATACTCTTGAGATAAATGTCCCTAAGGAAGGTCCTTCTAAAGTAATAAATCTTAATTCTTCTCTTCTAAAGAAAATGCATGTTCCTCAACATCATCCAAACCCACTATCAAAGAGGATTACTCTTTTGCATCGTAGGATAATGTGGATGTGAATTTTAATATTCTTAGTGTTGATCCTCCTTCTAAGGAAGATGATCACACTTCAATTAGGGAGGTTAATGTTGGTAATCTTTTCATGAAGAATGATGGTGATCCCATAGAGGAGTGTGATCCACCTTGTTAGAATGGCACTCTCTATGGTGATCCTCCTTATTCTTCTATCTTTGTATCTTCTTCTTGCGAGAAGCCAATATTTTCACCACAAGAGAATGGGTTGCTTCCTGATCCTCATCATTTATCCAAGCAAGAGAACATCTTGTTGAGGCTTCTAAAAGCCTGCTTAATTACTCTTCCTTCTCCCACAAATAAGAAATCTCATAGAGATGATAAAGAAAAATATTATTTTTGTGCATACCATTGAGTGCTTGGCCATTCCACTAGTGAATGTAAGGCCTTGAAGGAAAAAATTAAAAAACTTCATGATTTTGGTGCCATCAAAATTCCATTTGATTGATACACCTACCTCTTCTTTGCATGACAAGTGATATTGAGGTTTGCCTCTATCCTACATGCTCAAAGCATCCTACATGGTTCTCCTCCCCTGTGTGTTGGGGACAGTGATAACTCATTTTAGAGATGTGTGTCCTTCTTAAGGACTCCCTCTCTTCTCTCTATCTTTCAATTTTAGCATCCCTTAAGTGGACCTCTTACTATCTTGAAGGGTCCTCGAGGAATCACCTTTGAAATATTTTCTCCCAAATGAAATCATTTGCGTCTAGCTTGGAGGTAGCTTGACTAGACCCCGCTTTTCAAATAGCATGTCCCTTGAGTGGACCCATCTTCTTTTGAAGGGTTCCCAAGGGACCCCTTTGAAATATTTCCTATTTTTTGATGGTTTGTGTGACTATCTACTTAGCTGCCTACATGACTCCTTCCTGACATGTTCTATCCAAGGATAAATATGTTGCCACTTTTGACTTTGTGAAGTCCACTTCCTTTGGTTTCCTCCATGAGATAGATATTGGGGGATACCACCCTATAGGACTAAGCACCTGTAGGGCCCTTCCTTTGAGCTTCCTCTATGCAAGAGATCTTGGAGGTCACTCCTCTGTAGGATCAAGAACCTATAGGGTGCTTGCCTTTGGTTTCCTCCATGCAAGAGATCTTGGGGAACAACTCCTTGCAGGATTGAGAACCTATAGGGAAATTTCCTTTGATGTTCTTCATTTGAGAAATCTTGGAGAATATCCTCCTTGCAGGTCTATAGGCCTGTAAGGTGCTTACATTCTTAAATTCTCTTTCTTATCAACTTGTATATACTCGATCAAAGAGCTCAATTTTCTTCATCCTAAGTATATGCTTTTCTTCTCTTCATTTTAGAATTCTTCTATGTGTGATTTCTTCATTTGGGGATGATGCATAGTACTAAGACAACCTTCTACATCGAGGTCTCTTTACTTTGATGACTTAGAATCCTTTAGCTTTTTATGTTCTAACATTGTTGTCTAGTGCAACTCTTCTTGTCTAACACATTGGTTTTGTAGGTCTTCGGCTTGGGGGCATGCTTCCATGGTTCAAAGAGTTGTCTACTTCCTCTATAATATCCTTTTGGAATATGATGTTATTTATTCATAGTAAATTTCCTTTAGTGTGCAAATTAATGTGGATTCATATGCCCACTAAAGTGGGGGAAAAATTTATTGGTGTAAAATTGCACCCCTCGCAATTTCACGTACATTTTTGCATCTGCTTTAGTATCCACTCCCTTAGCATCTTGAGTAGGCTCATTTTATCCCTGGCATCAACCTTTCTCCCTCTCAGGATGCTCTAGGACCCCTTTTTAGTAGCTACCTTCATGTGTCAACTTTGCACCAAACTTTGTGTCTTCCTAGTTAGAATCACTTTGTAGCATGATGTGTCTAGACATTGGCATGCCATGCAGATGTCTACACACTACACTAGCGTCCTGTGATGTTTGAATGCTCAGATGACTATTTTCAAGCATGTTTTCCACTTGTCAGTTAATTTTGTTGGTGGTAGTGGCTTGAGATTCCCTGAAATGGCATGGGACACTTCTTTTCCCTCCTTAAAATAGTCTTTTCTATTCATTTGGCCTTTTCCTCCATTTTTCAAGTAAGACTCTTCTAATTCCAACTTTGCTCTAGCCTTGCCCTTGCTTACATAGCTCAATACAACTTTTTATAGCAGCTTGAAGCTCTCTCAAGCTTTTACATCCTTTTGCAACACTCTTAGCTCTTACAACTCCATCTCCCTCGCCTTATGCTTGTGAGCATCCTGGGATTCCATATCCCTTATCTATGTGCATCTTTACTTTGTGATACAGGTTATCCTCCTTGAGTGGGGATTTCTTTTATCACCTCTTTTGTGATACGGGTTCTCCTCCTTGAGTGGGGTTTTCTTTTATCACACACTTTTAGTGGTGTGAGTTCTACTCCTAAGTGGGTTTTACTTTCACCACATGCTTTTTCCATTTTGGTTACACTCTTTCTATTTGGCTGTCCGTGGAGGTGGGAACACCAAAACTGGGGTTTGACTAAGGAAAACCTCTATACAGCCCCAACACTTTCTCCAGATATCACACTTATAGGTATTGAATACATTCACATATGGGAGGCTTCATCACTTGTGTGGTTGTGATCATATTCTTTCCTTTCTTTCTCTACTTTATCATTTACCTTGCTTTATTTTCATTTCAAGCACTTTCTATTACTTTATCACACTCTCGAATTTCTTAATAATCAACGTAGAAGTAGCCACTTTGTTATTTTCTATGTCATTCTCATTCTCTAGTTTCTATGAGATGCCAACACACCTTTGGAATGCCAACAAGGGTGTCGTCATCTATATTCTCCACTAGTGTCCTATGGTCAAGAACTTGTCAGTCTATCCATAAAATCTCTGTGACCTACTCTTTCAAATTCTAAAATTCTCACTATTGTTCCTTGAGGGAGTCTAGGGTAGTTAATCCTATGAGGCTCACTGAATGAAGAGAACTCATGATTAGCAAATCCCCCTTCTCTAAACATTCCATTGTCAATTTCCTTTGTTCTAAAAATATAGAAACAAGTTCCACCAATGAATTTCATAATGAAGCTTCAAACTAGGGGAGTGCCAAGTCTCTTAGCTGCAAAATAAAGAATACAAAAAATTGATCTAATGGTGAAAACCATGCAATGGTGGTAATAAATCATGGAAAAGTAAAAATAAACAGTGTATCCAATGGTGAAAACCTCGATGAGGCACTGAAGGATTAGAGATTTGAAAAAATTGCTAAGAATTATCATGAAATATCTTTAATGTTGGTTGATCCCATGCAATCCATCAACATTGATACTATAGAAACAACAAAGACCTTACACTTAGCGGCATCAATGACAAAGCAAGAAAAGCCAAATTTCACAAAAATTCTTTGAAGAAAGACAAATCAATTTTTCTTAGTCCTATACTAACATGCTAGGAATAGATTTGAGGCTTATAATTTATCATTTATCCATATACCACCTAGAGTGAAGCCAATAAAAAATAAATTGATAAAAATACACCCACACATCACCCTATTAGTGAAAGTTGAATTAAATAATTATTAGATACAAGGTTCATTCAACCAATCGAATATGTAAAATGGATTTCAAATATTGTACCAGTCTCCAAACTAGACAACATCAAAATATGCACAAATTTTAGGGATCTTAACAAGGCTTGTCCAAACGATGACTTTCCTTTGCCCAATATTGACATCATTATGGATTTAACAACATGACATGCTATGTTATCACTCATGGATGGTTTTTTAGGCTATAATCAGATCAAAATTGCACCAAAAGATTAAGACAAAAAAGTTTTCACATGCCCATGGGGTACATTTTGTTGGAATGTCACACATTTTGGATTAAAGAATGTAGGAGCCACCTATCAACATGAAATGACGACAATATTTTATGAAATCATGCACACATTCATGGAGGACTATGTGGATGACCTACTAGCAAAATCATTTACCAGGGAAGGACGTCTAGAAATCTTGGATAAAATCTTTAATCCATTGGAAAAGTTCAATGTGCAATTAAATCCAAAGAAGTGTGTATTTTTAGTAACATTAGAAAAAATCTTAGGATACATAGTCTTAGCCAAAGATCAAATGAAACAATATCTAATGAATTCACCTATATTGGTACCACCAATAGAGGGAAAACTACTTCTACTCTACATAACAACTATTGAGGTATCTTTGGGAGTTTTTCTAGCACAAGAAGACTCTATAGGGAAAGAAAGGACCATCTACTACATCAGCAGAACATTAAGTGGCTATGAAATTAACTATACATTCATTGAAAAAGCTTGTTTGGTAGTAGTGTTTTCTACTCAACAATTGTGACAGTATATTTTAACACATACCGTCAAACTAATAGCCAAGATAGATCCATTAAAATATCTACTTAGCAAAGCCATTCTAACAAGAAGATTATCAAAGTGGGTAATGATATTGAGTGAATTTGACATTCAATATGTGGATAGAAGAGAAATCAAGGGCCAAGTAATAGCATATCAGTTAGTTGAAGCACCATTGGAAGATGACCATCCTATGCATGTTGAATCCCAAGATGTAGATGTCCTCACCTTGACAGCACAACATTGGATATTATGCTTTGATGGGTCTTACACTCAACATGGATCAGATGCTGGAATCCTATTTGTTAATCCTTAAGGAAACACTATCCCAAAATCTTATAGGTTGATGTTCCCTTGCACAAACAACATTGCTGAATATGAAGAACTAATCATTGGTATCAAGGTAGCAGTGGAATAGAAAATAATAAATTTACAAGTTTATGGAGATTCTCATTTAGTCATTAGTCAAGGTAATGATGACTATCATACAAAAGATGACAAGTTGATGCCTTACAAGAGAATGGTAGATGACTTCAAGAAATACTTTGTTGAGATCAATTTTGAACAAATTACAAGAGTAGACAACAAAGTTGTAGATGCCATGGAAACCATCACTTCTCTTCTACAAATACCTAAAAAACAAAGTCATTATGAATTCATGGTGGAACAATTTTTTACTCCCACATATGACAATAGGGTATGTGTAGGATCATCATGGAAAAATCAATCCCTTAAGTGGCAAAAAAATAAAAAAAAATCAGTGTTAGGCAACTTGACGTAAAAAATTGAATAAGTTATCTATATTATTTAAAAAATATGTAAGAATAGAATCTATAGAAAATTGAATGTAGTTTCTAAACTACTAGGTTTATTTAAAAATAAATAAAATCTATTTGGTGAAAATTTGAAATTTCAATGCAGTAGTACTTAAATTTCAGGGAAAAAATAAGAAGTAGGTGTCTGTCTGACCACCCTAACCATAATAAAATGATAATATTTTTTTATAAGATTTTATGTATAAGTAGAGGACTCATGTCCAGATGTGATGCATATTCTTTTATAATTTTTTTCCTAGTAAATAATTAATTATGAATTTTTTATTACAACTTTTAAAAAATATAAAAACTCGTATGTCTAACCACCTTAACTTGGTCAAAACTTCATGAAATTTATTTTAAATTTTTTTAATCCTATAGTATGTGGAGCATAGAGTGTGATGCATGTTTTGGATTCAAAAAATGTGATACCATTTAAAAGTTATAAATGTTTTTCAATCAGCCTATCGATCAGGACTTTAGTTGTATTTCTAATAGAAAATGACTAATAATTATTTATTAAATTCAAATTAAAGCATAATTTATATTGGTGGAAAGATGAGAATCTCCTCTAAAAATCCTTTTCATTTCATCAATTTTGGGTAAAAAAAAAGTCATCAACCACATACCATTCAAATACCCATAATATTGCCACTTTTTGGCCCATCATGATCCTGCACATACCCAATATTGAATCCCAAGTTGTGTGCCATCTAGTTCACAATGATTCTTCAATCTACAGGAAGATTTATACCTATATAGGAGATAATACCCTTCCACCTAATCGATCCCAAAACCAAAAATACAACTTTATCCATTGAGTAGACAGACACACCCTGATAGTTGATACACTTTATTGACAAGGTATTGATGGTACGCTCCTCCAATGTCTTGAAGGTGCTGAATCTGGAACCTCCTTACAAGAAGTTCATGAAGGTATTTGTGGTACTCATTCAAGTATTCTTATTGTAGCCAAGAAAATCCTATGCTTGGGATATTAGTGGTTAGACATCGAGAAATAATCTTTTCAATTTTTTAAGAAGTGCAAGAAGTGTCAACTCCATGGAAATCTTTTACATGCACTAGTGTATGATTTGCAACCATTCACATCGACCTAACATTTCTATCAATGAGAACTTGATCTTGTGGGTAAAATTAATCCATCCTCCTCTAATGGGCATAAATTCATAATCACAACCATGGAGAATTTAACAAAGTGGATTGAAGCTATCCCATTAATCATAATCACTAGTAAACAAATCGCATCCTTCATCTTGAACTACATTGTCTATCAGTATGGCATCCCTAGCTCCATTGTCATTGACAATGGTAGATCTTTCAAAAATCAAGATGTATAAGAAATTTGTTAAAAATTCCATATTCAACACCAATTTTCCATAGCTTATTACCCCCAAGGGAATGGCCAAGAAAAATCCTCAAATAAGACCATTTTAAAAATCATGAAGAAAATTGCCAATGATGCTGGGTGTGACTAGAGCATTCAACTAAACCCTACCTTGTGGGCATACTGTACTAGCATCTCTACCCCTATAGAATCCACACCATATACCCTTGTGTATGTATCAAATCCATCTTACCAATTGAGGTTGAGTTACCTTCACTTTGTGTATGATTGAAGGGAATCATATCAGAGGAAGACTATCGGGTATCCAGACTACATGAGTTGGAATTTTTAGATGAATGTTGTTAGCATGCTATTCATCATCTAAAAGCTTATCAAACAATAATGACAAGGAGCTACAATCACAAGGTAAATCCAATAAAATTTGAATTTGGTGACTTGGTACTAAAAGAAAACCATTGCAATCAACAAGATTGAGAAAAGAAGGGAAAATTTGAACCTAGCTGGCTAGGTCCTTTTGTCATTGTATTAGTATATGGATCTAGAGCATATCAGTTATCTACACCCAAAGGGGACCTATTTGAAGAGCCTATCAACAACATTCATCTCAAGAATTTTTATACCTAACTCATCTAGTGCATGGTAAAAAGAAAAAAATTACAAAAGAAATTGAAAAAGCAAAAAAATCAAAAAAAATCAAAAAATCCAAAAAAACAAAAAAACAAAAAAATTTAAAAAATCATAAAATAATTTTTTTTTAATAAAAATAAGTAGTGAAAACCTAGCAACATGTGCTATTTTTTATAGAGTTAGCTTTTCCATTTATCATAGCTTGTTTTGGTCATCCACTTTTCACCATCATTATGCATGTCCATCGTAAAAAACCCTCATGTACATATTTGGGCATTGCAATTATATCTCATCCTATCTTGGTGATCATTGGGAAATAAATGGTTGGTTTCTCATTGGGGGAAAAAATCCTAAACTCATTAGAGGCAATCTACCTTGAGCTTAAAACAACATAAAAACAATAATAAGACAACATAGCAAACATAATGATCACAACAAAAATCAACATTGAACATCAATCAATTGTTAAAAATCCAACCATCCAAATCAACAACAAGACTAATGAAACACAAATCTAACTAAATGATGTTATTCTGAATCATGGTTTAATTACTTTAGCATAAATTTTCAACTATTGTAACTTTAGTTTTGTTATCATTTCTCTAGAGCAACTCAAGGATGCCATGGACTAGAGAAGCTAAAATGGAGCATGGTATTTTTCTTTGTCTGTTGTCTGTTAGTTGATAATTACTACTATGTAGATTTGTCTTGAGACATGATCTACAAAGTATCATTGATGACATTCCAGATTTTCATAGGAAAAGTATTAACTCATGCCTATTTTACGCAAGCAATACTCAGGACATCTAGGTTCAATTATACCTAGATGCCTATGTTACCTTGCATTATAAAAAATAAATGGAAGTTGTACTCAGGACATCATGGTTTAATTATACTAATGGTGTTTGTACTAACTTTCAACAAATCAAAATCTCAATGATGAAAATAAGAACAAAAAATCAGCTGACAAGATGACAACATTGCATATTTAGATTCGCATGGTTAAGATAGATTTCATCGATAATAGTTTTTACATGTAAATTTTATGTTTTTCCAAGGATGGAAAATTTAAAAATCATTTTATCTCTCCTATTAAAGGATTGAGTACTTTTGACATAAACAATAAAAATATCATTCAAATGTAGCTAAATAATCATTATCATATCATACATAAATTTGAAAGTATTATCATAGGTCATCCATCCATGCATTAGATTTTATATTTGCATCAGGAAAATACAAAAAAATAAGGTGCATCACATCTTATCTACATGATCAAATCCATCTCATATATCATAAAGCATCATCCATAAAGCTATATAGAATTATAATCGACACATCATCATTTCATTATTGCATCCATCCACAACCATGGCACAATCATATAAACACACATAGGATATAGAATGGAAATCAAATGCATTCATCATAAAAGCATGTAGACAACATATAAATAAATAGTATCATATAAACTATGTGTTACTTCCCCCAAAAAATGTGGGCCTCGCTGTGCCTGCTGCTACACCACTAGACAGACCTGCACCTGGATCTCTATTTGATGGATCTCTAGGAGGTGGCCTAGTCACACCTCTACTCATAGTTCATGAATGACTCTGACTTGACCTAGCACTAACAGATTGTGCATAACTAGGGGCATGTCACTCTATAGGAACCACCTCGTAGTACCACAATCTATAATACTCTACCTCTTAGGATGAATGATGAACCTTTCTGAGCATATATGCTATAGTGGTCCCCTCAAACACTCTCTATAATCTCTCAACTAGAACCTCTACATGCTCATACCTCTGTCTCACAACATCTCTCTCTACTATTAGAGAGGAAATCTTCCCCTATGCATATGCTAGTTGTCCCTATAAGCCCTGCAGCTATAACTGTAAGGGATCTGGGTATGTGCAGGATCATGGTATGCCAAAAAGTGGCAATATTTGTAGGGTATGTGGCTGATGACTTTTTTTTCACCCAAAATTAATGAAATGAAAAGGGTTTTTAGAGGAGATTCTCAGCTTTCCAAAAATATAAATTATGATTTAATTTGAATTTAATAAATAATTATTATTCATTTTCTATTAGAATTGACTCAAAAGTCCCCGACGATAGGTGATTGAAAACATCTATAACTTTCAACGGTATCATATTTTTGAATCCAAAACATGCCACATTCTATGCTTTACATACTATAGATTAAAAAAAGAAAAATTAAATTTCATGAATTTTTGACCAAGTTAAGGTGGTCGGACGAAGTTTTTATATTTTATAAAAGTTGTAATAAAAATTCATAATTAATTATTTACTTGGAAAAAATTACAAAAAATATGCATCACATCCAGACGAGTCCTCTACTTATATATAAAATACAAAAAATATTATCATTTTATTATGGTTAGGTGGTCCATTGCACACCTACTTCTTATTTTTTCCCTGAAATTTAAGTACTACTACATTGAAATTTCAAATTTTCACCAAATAGATTTTATTTATTTTTAAATAAACATAGTATTTTAGAAACTACATTCAATTTTCTACAAATTCTATTCTTACATATTTTTGAATAATATAGATAACTTATTCAAATATTTACGTCAAGTTGCCTAACACTGATTTTTCTAAATTTTTTGCCACTTAAGGGCCTGTTTGGCATACCATGATCCTGCACATGCCCATCTATCTATGCCTACTACTTATGGGAAGGAACATGAATCTGAACCTGGGATGGTCCTACCTACTGTTGTCTTGAGGGAACCATAGATCTCCTCCTTCAGGGTACTCTGAGGTCGAATATCAATCTGCCACCCACATCTCCACCATCCCCTCCATCCCCACCATCTCCCTCCTCATCATCACCATCTCCCCCATCCCTCCTAAATCTCAGTGCTTGCTACGGTTCTCTCTCATCATCATCTAGTGACGGTACTAGCTCATCAAGACTGGATATCCTCGATACAACATGTGTGAAGAAATATTGAGCATACTCATCTATCATTAGGCCATATGTGATCTCTAGATAGTAGTCCATACCTATTCCCATAATCCAAAGTACTCCTCACAAGTTGTATCATAAGATCGAGTGGGTCCCCACTTTGGAATATATTTCCATCCTTGAGCATATAATGCAACTCCTTGGGGCATCCTCTAAACTCAACCATACCAACGAAGCAATCTCATGAGAAAAAATCTCTTGATAATAAACTAAGTCTATCCAATTAGATACCTTGCAGTGAAAACATATGGCATATCAATATCATCCTCAGGCCACTGCTCAGAATCTAAGTATGGTCACCATGTGATAGTCTCCAAATCATCAAGAACTCACTGCAAATACTCTAATTTTCCTAGCTTGTGTTGGACAATCGAACCCGTGTATCCAAAGACATATGGCCTACCAACTAGATGATCTCTATTTTCCATAAGATGAGTAACAACTATGTGTTCCCAAGCCCAAATCTAAATCAGTGTCACTCAATATGATAAACTAGTAGCTCCAAGATACACCACCTGATGCAAATCATGATATAAGTGTGCTAACATGCAGGAACCCCATGCATATAAGATCCCCTACGTGATCATACTCTCCAGAATCCTACCCTAGCCAAAAGATATCCCCTTTGACCTACGGTTAGGACATAAGAAACCTCCAACAAATCTAGCTAGAACACATGGTAATGGCTCATAGGAATCAATCATCTCCTGCAAAGGGAGCTCATAACCACTAATCCTGTCATCATCAAAAATCCTCCTTAGCACCTCAGTACCTCCTTGCTCTATATGATCATACACAAATAACTCTCCAACTATGACAATCCCCAATATTTGGTACACATCCTTTAGAGTAACTATCATCTCACCGATGGCTAGATGGAAAGTGTTGTTGTCGCTATGCCACCTCTCAACTAATGCAGTCAATAGTCCCCTGTTTATCCTATAATAGGGAATATCAATCATGGAAGATAGACCAAATTTCTCAATAACATCCAAATCCACCTGCACCAAATGTGGAATCATATCCCAAGTCTTCAGGAAGTGCTCTTGAGACTAAAAAACTCTAAAATCCTCCTGTAATCATGACATATCACAAATCAACATTTTATCAATCAACCTATCAATCAATCTAATCAACTCTAATGAGATTTCAATCAAATCTTATGAAGTTTCTATCATTGACTCTCATCTATCATGAGGTCAATCATCATCATCTATCCCTTCATTGATTTTCATCTATCATGAGGTCAATCATCATCTATCGTATCAAACATCATAAAAAAAACAACTGACGTGATCATCAAGCATAAAAAACAAGGAGAAAAATCAACATTTCATCAATTCTAGTGTCAATGCACAAAAATAGTGTATCTATGCACTGGAATAATGGATGTACTAAAAAATTCCATCTATGCACTAAAACCCTAGATGTGATAAAACAATCATATGCACTACTTGGCAGCATCTATGCACTAAAAATCTCAATGCACTAAAATATTCAATAAATGTGGCATATCAAGGTCTAAATGTGCTAAAATACCCTATATGCTACAATAAGGAATCTATGTGTTGAAACTGGTCCTAAATGTGCTAAAATGCACTATCACAGACTTTAAAAACATCAAATGTGCAAAAAAAAATTCCAATTTCACAAGGTAGTTTCTCGAGGTACATACCAAAGGTCCATATGTGGCAGGGTGGTTGGTTGGTCAAACTCATTTAAATTGATGGGTGTGGTATGGGATCACCATTCTTGCTCACTTGCTCAATCAACTCAATCTCTCAAATACAAATAAATTCAAATGAGCTCACTTTTTCATCTTTTTATCTTTTAAAGGGGTAAATGGAGGGTATTTAAGTGGGATTATTTTTATTTTCAACAAGGCATCAATTGATCAATTGGCAGGGTCAGTATTTTTTATCAAGAGATAAATCATCTCAAAATCCTAAAAATTTGAAAATCCTCATAAAATCTTAAAAATTTCAAAAATTCTAAAATTCTAAAAATTTGAAAATTCCCCGATTTATCACCCAAGGGGGCATACACGCATTACCACTTGAAAATTAGTGTTTGGGACATATCAAAAGTTTTTATCAACACTATTAGCAAATTTTCTTTGAAGCAATGTGTTGCAAACACATCACTTCAAATAGGGGCAAAATTTATACACTCAAATTTGGTCTGGACGGATTAATTAAATACAAGTTATTTAATTAATAATCTTTAATTCTTCTACTTACAAATAAATTGAAAAAATTATTTATATCTAGTTCATTTTCTCTAATTTCTTCGTATCCTAAATCATTTTCTTCATATCTTAATTAAATGAACAAATTTAATTAGTTTTTCTTATTTAATTAACCTCCTCTCATTAAATTTGAATTATAAATTTGAATTTAAACACATGTCTAGTAACTTCTTCCCACCTTGCACCTCATCATGTGTGTCTCAAGAAATTAAATATTTCTAATATTTAATTTGGCATTTATCCTCAATAAAATACTAACTAATTTGGGACACTTGGCCTTCTTATCCATTTTATTCCTCCTCACACTTGGTAGTTTGTTCTTATGAAGGGAACACACTTCCTTTTTCTCTCTAACATATTCATCTTCAACTGTCCATTCTCCAGATCAAATCTAGATCGATGATTTCTACCACCTAAGCTCACATGCCTTGGAAAATCTATAAATAAGCCCTAATTTTATAGCAAAATGGATCTTGATCATTAGCATTTGAAGCAGTTACACTTTCCATAATTTTCATTAACAATTTCATTTTAGTATTAGCATATCAATACCAAGTAGTTTAATCATGGCATTTGCATAAGCAACATCTTAATTATAACATTCTCATCATATCATTTTCATTAGCATTGTCATAGGAGCATCATTATCTTTGCATATCATGTATAGCTAGTTTAGCAATCATGTAGTGTAGGAAACATCTCTTGCATTTCCAACATCTCTCATTCTTCAGGTTGTCATTTGGAAAGTCATCTACACAAACAATCTAAGAGAAAAATGACTTAAAGAATCCTTGGAGATAGAGGACAATGAGACGCGATTGAGGAATTGTTGGTTTCAATTTGATTGTTATTTGAATTCCTTGATATAATGCTTCATTAGTGTATTGTATAAGTTTTGTTTTCTTATTCACATTATTTACATACACACATAATAAAACTAGTGATTTGTGAGATTGTGTTTAGATTATATAATTATATTTTAAAAATAAAAAATAAAAAATTGAATCCTTTTATGTAATTTTTAATAACTTGTTTATTGTACTAAAGAACATTTTCAAAACGTGATGTTTACTTATGCATAAGTTTATTTATAGAAAGGATACAATTCTAATCTTTAAAATACATATATGCCACACCAATATCTAGTGCATGAATATTTTTTCATAATTTTTTGTTACATATTTTTTTTAATTAATTTTCCAAGTCAGAGTAATTATAATTTGGACTAAGGTGTACTTCGGCCTACATAACTTTTTTTCTATGCTTTTGATTTAACTCATTTTTTTTTGTTGGAATCAGGACATCAATACCTAGTGCACCTGTATTTTTTAGATTTTTTTTTTTCTCTATATTCCTATTTTTCTCCTATGTGTGGAACAAAGAATTTGGTGTTCATTAAAAAACCTACATTCATAAGAAATAAAAAATAAATATAATTGTGGACACAGAAAAGTAACCCTTATACTTTTCCTTGTTTTGTCCCTCCTTGTGCTTATTTGGCTTGATTTCACCTTGATTTAATATTGCAATGTGACCCACACATTCACATTAGGTCTTGAATCTTTATGAATCATAAAGACTTTATGATGTATTGTAAAGGTGTTGTGAAGTGTTGTAACACATTTTCACACTTTTCTAGACTCTTCTTATTATAATTCACTTACATACCCTCTTTTTATGACTTACCAAGTCTTATTTTAAAGTGTTGTAAATCTTGTAACAAAATTTCATTCTTTCTTATACTTTTCATCAACAAATACACCTTTCTTATGCTTTATTTGGCCCCTTTATGCACTTATAGGCCTTAATTAATTGTATTTTTAACTTAAACCTAACAAACATAATTTAATAAAACTTAATCTCCTACACACATTCACATGCCTTGAGTGGGACCCATTCACCATTAGGGGTGAATGAGTCCCTCTTGGCACAAAAATCAAAATAAATTCAAATTATTGGCGGGTTTTTATTCCTCAAGAACAAAGGTCGGCCTGTGATGTATTTTTTGGAAATTAGGGCATAATCATGTATAAATATATGATTTTCTATTCATTTTAACCCCCATTCCCATTCATCCATTCATTCAAGTGTTCATGCATCCATCATAGTATTTATGCGTTCATCATCATTCAATCAAGCATTCAAGCATCTTGGAGTAGGGTATGTGCAGGATCATGATGTGCCAAAAAGTGGCAATATTATGGGTATTTGTAGGGTATGTGGCTGACGACTTTCTTTTTACCCAAAATTGATGAAATGAAAAGGGTTTTTAGAGGATATTCTCATCTTTCCACCAATATAAATTATGCTTTAATTTGAATTTAATAAATTATTATTATTCATTTTCTATTAAAATTATGACCAATGTCCTGATTGATAGGCTAATTGAAAAACATCTATAACTTTCAAATGGTATCACATTTTTTGAATCAAAAACATGCATCACATTATATGCTTCACATACTATAGGAATTAAAAAAGAAAAATTAAATTTCATGAATTTTTCACCAAGTCAAATTGGTCAGACATACAATTTTTTATATTTTTTAAAAGTTGTAATAAAAAAAATATAATTAATTATTTACATGGAAAAAAATTACAAAAAAATATGCATCACATACAAACATGAGTCCTATACTTATATATAAAATCTTATAAAAAAATATTATCATTTTATTATGGTTAGGGTGGTGGACAAACACCTTCTTATTTTTTCCCTAAAATTTAAGTACTACTGCATTGAAATTTCAAATTTTCACCAAATAGATTTTATTTATTTTTAAATAAACCTAGTAGTTTAGAAACTACATTCAATTTTCTACAAATTCTGTTCTTACATATTTTTGAAGTAATATTGATAACTTATTCAATTTTTTTATGTCAAGTTGCCTAACACTGAATTTTCTGAATTTTTTGCCACTTAAGGGCCTATTTTTTCCATGATGATCCTACACATACCCAGTAGCATATCTTCAGACTTCAACATCAAGGGTTTGGTGAATTTATGAAATTTCATGTTATTTTTTCATCATTCTCTCTTTATTCCATTTCATTATCAAGGGTTTGATTACCAAACTAAGGTTTGACCAAGGCAAACCCCTATACTCTAACCCTTAACCCTTTTCCCCCTCTTTGCATGTGTGTTTGTAGGTCTTGTAGGAATATTTTTCAAAGAGAATGGTGTAAAAAAGGTGTTGTAAAGTCATCAAAGTCAACATAATTCTATTTGAAGCTTGGAGAACATTTTCTTGTTAGATTTTCTAGATTCAGATCTAGCAAGCTGTCAAGCCAAAAAGTGTAGACCAGAACCCACAAAATTGATGCTTGAATTTTTAGAAATATTTAGGTGGACTAATTCACCATATGTGGCAAATGAGTTCCACTTTCAGGCTTGAATTTTTTTTTTTGAAGATTTGTGTTCTCGACATCTTGAAACTTGTTCTAACAGTTTTCACCAGAAATAAGACTAATTTTCCATCTATGGTGAATGAATCCTAGTGGGATTCAACAATGATCTCTACAACATTCTAGAATCTCTCAACATGAACTTTCAACCTCTAGGTGTACCTCATTTAGTTTCATTAATTTTTGTTATTGTTTGTTCATGTTTTTAATTCTTTTTGCATATCACAATGTGTTTTCAAATACTTTGCATTTCTTAGTTTTGCATGCATAATCAATCCATTTTATCATTTATTTGCATTTAAATCATCTCATATAGGAATATTGCATCCATATTACATTAATCTTGAGTGTTTACGTTGCATTTTGGCCCATCTTTCTCCTTTTATGTGAAAAACCCTAGAAGTGCTAGAAAAACCCTCGGGTGCAAAAAACTTTGTTTACATTTTGGTGAACCTGAATTTAGAAAATTTTCACTTCTGATTTTAAGTGCATTTACATCCTATGGATAGTTTTCATCATCATTGCATTAGGTTTTGCATTGTTTTGTATCCTAGGGTTTTCAAAATTGCATTAGTGAAAAGATCATATAGCTTTTAGTTTTTTGCATTTCCAATCATTTAGCATCATAGTTTTGCATCAAAAAATATGCAAAGCATAAAATTCATCTTAAGTTCTCTAAAAATATTCAAAAAATTTCATCCCTAGAATTGTTCACTGCCCTGGGTGAATTATTCCAATTGCATATTATTCACAGAAATTTCTATCATTTTTTAGAGCATTTTCTACATTTTTGTTTTCTTTGATTGCATCTCTATTATAGTTTCCAAAATTTATGTTATTAGCATATTATTTCTCCTAGTTTTCATTTCATCTCACCTTTAGTAGCCTTTGTATGAGTGTTTGGTGCCCTATTGATAATACTTTAGTGAGAAGTTCATGACTCATCACATCACATGATAACAAACTCATTGTGGACCTTGGGTCGTCCCGAGGTACTACTCTTGGTATTGAAAATAGGGCATTAGGCATGGACCCTACCTTTAGCAATGCTTTTCCTTAAAATAACATTCAAGTTGACACACAAAATAATCACATTCTGCACGACAAATTCATTAAAATTTATGAGGACTTAAACACATCTTCAACATATCTTTTGTGTCTTGAAAACATTTCAACCACTGTGATTCTTGCTATATAAAACATCCATCACCTGATTGAAAGTGATGAAGGCCTAGATGTTATGAAACAAATTGTTGAGATATACAAAAAACATTCTCTTTCCACCTCTAGTACATCTTAGCTAGCTAGCATTGTGGTTAGCCATGGAGAACCTCACATTCCTCCCCCTTCAACCATAGCATCCATACCTACCTACACCACTCCCCAAGTTGCAATAGTCATGCAATCTGTTGATAATGTCACTCCTTCCTTTAGTACTCCTACTAGCACTCCTAATTCCTTTGTGGCATCAAATTTTTTATCCTCCACCACCTTCCCACCTATTAGTGTTCCCTTCACTTGTCATACTACTACATACACTCCATCACCATTCTCTCCTCCACCTCCTACCACCTATCCTAATCCTCTCATCACACAAATATTCCACGTTGTCTCCTCTATGCGCACTATTTTCTCTATGCAACAATAATTATCCACCATGAGCCAAAGTTAAAATGCCCCATCCACCTATTATTTTTGTAGTAGCACATTATCTTTGGACATATTAAGATCACCAATGCAACAAGGAATTGAGATACCTAGATTTGAGAAGTAGGGAGGGGAGGGCGATCCTACTAATCATTTTAATGCCTATACCACATTATGTAGTGATTTTGTCCTTAATGATAAATTGTTAGCTAAACTGTTTCCTAGGACCTTAAAGGACACTACCTTGGATTTGTTTTCATCCTTACCAAATAATTCAATTCATTCAATTAATGAACTAGTTGATGCATTTATAAATCATTTTTGAGTGCACATGACTCCTAAAAAGACATTAGCTAATTTAATGAGATGTAAACAAAATGTGGATTAAAAATTCACCGATTTCATCTCCCATTATCATTCACTTTATGCCCAAATTGATTTCAAGGTTCTTGATCCACATCTTCCAAAGATGATCATTGAAAATTTACAAAGTCAAATTCAAGATAAATTGACCATGATGAAATTTCCCTCTTTCATGCATCTATGTAGAGCCCTTTGTGACTATCACAATTCGGTTAGTAGTCATGATTCCAAGTGCACTACTAGCCAAGCTTAGAAATCTAAACATGTCAACACAAATGATTCACAACCCCTTAGAAAACCACACAAAGGTTTCTTACAATTTAACCCCACTCCTCAACAACTAACTTAGCCCATCAACAACCAAGTAATAGTTGTTAAAGCCATAATACCTTATAGTTGTGGAGATCCAAAAAGATAGTTTACACCTTTACCATACACTCTTCATAACAAAATGACCCAAGTATTGTAGCCATCTTGTCCTAGAGCTCAGTCCTCTCCCTCAACAACCCTGTAATCTATACCCTCAACTCCCCTAGCTCCCTCTCTGCCTACTACCCAATGTCTGTTGAAGCCTAATCTATTTTCTCTCCTAGCTCCTATTGTCTTCTAGCCTATAATATGGTCATCTATTCCTATAACCTATCATGGTACCAAATAACCTTGGCTAACTCATCACGTACTCCTTGTATCTCTTCCCACAAGCTATCCCTCTCCCTCGCTGCCCCTGCTACTTGTGAGTATATGTGGTCAACAATGAATCCATAATATCTCTATTCCTCTTCCTATAACCTCCCTATTTCTAACTGAATCTTGATCCTCTCAACCCCAATTCTAACCACCTTAGCCTCGACCACTCTTAGTCTCTACCCTATTATCTGTAGCCTTGCCTCAGCCCCCCTCAACAATACAACAGGATCCTTAGGTGTTAAAAAGGGTATCATTTACAGTGGCTCAACATTAAGAACATCCACATCCATAGAATCCTTTTGAGGCTTGCACTTCTGCTCTACCCTGATCACCACCTAAACTCTCCTTGGTTGTCCACTCCTCCCCACCCTCATCCATCATTCTATAAATCTCATCTCCCCCTCAAGAGCCTCCCTCTCCTCCATAATCTCCACATCATGCACCTGCTTAGCCTCGCTCTCCACTTGAGATCTTCATGGCTGACTCCACCTTTGTGCCCTCATTTGTTGTCCTACATCCATTTCCTCCCTTTCAAGCTAATCCCTCTCATCCCTCACCTCCATCTTTGGCTCCTCGTAGTCGTGCTCTGCCCCGATCTCCACCTAGGCTCTCCTACGTTGTCTCCTCCTCCTTGCCACCCTCACTGGCTATCTTGTGACCCCTGTCCTCATCTGCTAACCTCCAGCGACCACCTCCACCTTCACTCCTCCATCATGTCCACCTCCACCTTAGTATCATCCATCATCTATGCATCACACCTCTTCTCAAGAACCACTAGCTCTCTCCTCCATTGTCTCCCCCTCCTCGGTACTCTCACCAACTGTCTCGTAGTCCCTGCTTCCTCTTGTTGACCTACCACCCTAACAGCCTCCTACCCTCTCCTCTACTAGGCTCTCCTCCCTCTCCTCTTTGTCACCAATATCTGCTCATCCTCTAATCTGAAGCTTAGTTCCTCTGTAATGGGCTCCTTAGGTGTAATCCTCTACCATTACATGTTGTGGAACCATCTAGCATATTGATGTATCAACCTTGGCACTTGGTCTCCTCTAGTCCTCCTTAGGTAAGGTATCAACTA
The DNA here is from genome assembly GCA_007258455.2 of Sequoia sempervirens. Taxonomy (NCBI): domain Eukaryota; kingdom Viridiplantae; phylum Streptophyta; class Pinopsida; order Cupressales; family Cupressaceae; genus Sequoia; species Sequoia sempervirens. The sequence goes on along the minus strand of VDFB02334123.1, from coordinate 4,582 downwards.
TTGTGTCATCCACTATGTCAAAAACTTAGGGTTAGTTGGCTCTCCCCATGGCCACTCTCATGTGTACTGCCCAAACATCTCTTGTGAAGGTAGAATATCCTGCTCTTGCCCAAACTATCCCATCACCCTATCAAGTCTATGGGCTTGTACTATGTGAGGCTCCCTCCCCACTATGTAGGACCTAGTGTTGAAGTAGCCACTGTCTCTCCTCCTCTGTCCTCCACCTTGTGAATCATCGATACATGTACAACCGCCACACTATGTCACCCTCCTGTAAATCATATATGATCCTCCTCCATCTATCTAAATTGTTCAAGCCCTCATAGTGTAATATCCAAACATACTCTAATTTGTACCATGATGCTATAGGATCTCTCTCATCTTGTCTCCCTGCTCTCACCACTCCTGGTCTAGTCACACTAATGTGCTTCTAGGCCCATATTTATAATAGGGTCACCTGCATCATGCTAAGACCCACACGATAGCACACAAATGCATGTCCCTGTATAACTATGCTAGCATGAATGTGCCCCATGCAAACTATACCTCTCTACCCTCAACAATATGTCGAATCACCTCCATATACTATAGGCTATAGAAACACCTACTCCTATCTGGTATTAGTATACCACTGATTAATTTGCATAAATACAGTGGTAGTGGTGGCACCCCCACTGTTAGACATTGATCCATGTCTAACCCTGACCTCTGCAATGACAAGTCATCATGTCCAAATAGCACATACATCATATTATCTAGCTCCTCCCTAGTTGATGTCACCTCATCTAGTCAACGCCTTGCTATAGGGAGCCTCAGTATATGCCACATGTCCTCTAGTGTCACTATCATCTCCCCTATTAGGAGATGAAATGAAGAAGTCAATGAGTCCAATTGCTCTATAAGCATTATCAGCATAGATTGATGTGACTTAACTATCAGATATCCACGTAGGTGTAATAATCATGCCTTACCTAGTGCATGCAGATCAAATCCCGTCATTGCCCTTAGTGTCACCTGTACAACCTTGGACCGCCTCTCTTGAGTCCGTAGACTCTCAAATCGCTGCATCCATACCACAACGCCATGTCAGTCATCTCATATCCTATCTCATTTCCCAGTCCTAGGTTATCTTCTTCTAACTATTCCCTCCTCATTTGAGTGAGTTTCTTTAACTTCCCTAACTTATCCTCTTTTTCATTTTTTGCCTCCTACCCCTTTTGGGGTAGGGTTTCCACTTCCTGGACGTTGACCCTACCCCCTCCTCCCTATTGGGAATTTCTGCCTCCTCTGGGATGGGGCCACCCCCACTAGGGTGGGGTCACCCACCACTAGGAGGGATCGCCCCCCATCGAGCAATCTTTCCCTCCTCGGGGCAGGCTCACCCACCTTCGGGCAAGGTTTCCCTCGCTGGGGTGGGCTCGCCCACTGTAGGGCGGGTTTTCCCCCCGTTGGGGTAGGCTTTCCCCCCACTAGGGCAGGATCACCTATCATAGGGCAGCGTTGTTCCTCTTAGGGTAGAATTTCCCTTGCTCTGGGGCGTGGTCACCCCTCTATGGGCAGCTCACGATTTTTTCCCAAAGGGCTCATCCTGGGCCCATCCCGGGACCAACCCATCTTTTCCTCTTCTGCCTCGCACTATTTGAGGCCTTTGTTTTTTGGTTTTTGGGGAAAATTTTCCTTCTAATTGGCTAAACCCTTCCCCTTCACCCCTATTCCCTCTAACTAACTATTTCACCTACCCCATTGGTGAAATCCCAATTTCACCCTCACCCCATTTTCCTACCCTATCCCAATCCCAAAACCCATGTCTTCAAAAAGAATCACAATTTCATAACATCATGAAAAATGCTTAAAATCACTAAGGTGGTTTTGGAATCTAACCTGGTGTGGTACCGCATACTTGTGGTCAAAGGCCTACAACTTGTCAGCTCGGTGGATGATGTCATCATCATAGTTGTTCGATATCTTCACCTCCTCATCTACCTATCTCCTCCTTCTCCTCTTCTCTCTCTCCCTTCACTACCAAGTGTGCCACTGAGTAATTGTCACTTTCTAATTACTATAAGTAATTTCTCTCTCATTTTTAAATTACCTCTAAGTGAGGGATATTATTTCCTTTTTTCTAACTTTTTTGGGGCCTAATTAATTCCAAATCTTTTGTTGGTTGCCATTTGGACACCGTGCTTCCAATTGGCTCTATTCAAAAACCAAATTTGTCTAGCTTTTTTAGCTCTATCCCATGGTTCCTTTTGTTTCTTCCTATCGAGAAGTCACCTGGGGCCCCTTTTTCTTCTCCAACTGCCCTCTCGAGGGGGCATACCCTACCATTTTCCTCCATTCCTTCATCATGGTCATTTCCTTGTGAGATTGGGGCATCTCCCTCCTTTCCCCTCTATTTGGGAAGCTCATGCAACTTCTCCCATGATGGGGCATCATGTTTTAGTTGCTTCATCTATCGAGTCATCTGCATTTTATTTTTCTTCAAAATATTGTTATTCTAACAACATTTTGAAGAGGGGAAAAATGTAGACATCTAAATTTGCCTACTCCCATACGATCAAATTCACCTCTTTATTCATCTATCTCATCAATATTAATTAAAAAATTTCTTTAATTAATACTGAACCTTCTTCCTAAAGTCCTTAAAGTATTTAATTTAAAAATTAAAAACTTTACCCTACACGTTTTCATCTCTAAATTAAATAAACATATAAATTTATTTAATTTAGTCATTTGACCTTTTCAAATAAAATTAATTTTAAATTCTTCCTTTTTCTCTCTCCTTGTCACATCCTCCATAATCCTCTTCTAATATGGAATGATTTAATCAATCCGTGATTAAGATGTGCACACCCTTAATCTAGAACCTTTGACTTGTCACATCACTCACATTTGTTAAAATCCTCCTTTTTGGGAACCTTGTCTTATCCACAAGATTATTCCCAATCATGTGAATTTTTAATCCACATTTATTTCTCCAACTACTTTCCTCTTCTCCATGGAGATTTTTGAGGAAATATTCTCACCTCCCAAGGTACTTTTGAACTACTTTTCCATCCACATCATTTGTACCCTTTCCATCTCACCATGTCCTTTCGAAACTTCATCCTCCACATGACAAGATGTGAGGACTTGTGATTCCTCAACTCACCATAGCCCTAGATCTTGGCCACAGTGGCTTAATCTAGACCATTGAATTCTCTAGAGAATTCAATTTCTCCTATAAATACTCCCTCTTCTCACTCATGAAGGGATCTTATGCATTTTTGTAACACCCTAATTCTCTTAAGCCTTTCAAGCCATTCAATCCATCATTAAGATCTCCTTGCATTCAAACCATTTTGCATACCTACCTTCATTCCATCAAGATGGCATACCTAGTTTAGTTCTCATCCCATCTTGCATCCACTCTTTGCATCACTTTCCATCCAAGGAGCACACATACCAAGCTACATCAAGGGCCAACCGAAGAAAACTCAAGTGAAGGTATATATATTTTGATTTTTATCTTTCTTTCATTTGTGTTAACATTACCCAATCTTGAGGTGGTCTTGTGTTGTTTTCTTTTGCATTTCTAGTTATGTTTTGAACTTTTAGATAGGAAAAACACTTGCACATAGCCATTATAATAGACAAAATGGACATGGCACAGAACAATGTAAGCATCTTAAACACCTAGTGCAAGACCTCATTGATTCTATCCATCTATCCGTTTCAAATGTTAATGTTAATAGAAATGTGTTTGTTTCCCATCCAATCAAAATTTGCAAATTTTTACCAATCCAATGCCCAAACATATTGTGTCCTTTTTCAAAGCTATTAAAACTCAAAACAATGATGTGATGAATGTTCATACAACTATTGAACATCCTAATCCTATTCTAGATACCACTACTAGTAATCCTATGAATTAAATGGTAGGTATGATAGATGTTATCCCTTGTAAGGGCCAACCTAAGAAAAATATTGATATTACTTTCTCTTGTAAGGAAATTCTTCTGAATCTTCCCAATGGTCCTCTTTACATATTCGGTCGTATTTATGATAAGCCCTCTAATGGGATACTAATAGATCCCTCCTGTGGAGAGAATGTGATCACTGAGGAATTTTTGGTATTACATGATCTTTATCAAGATTATTATGAAAAATTGAGAGCATGGATCAAAAAACACAATGGTTTTGGTTGCCCTACAATAGGATTGATCATCCTTCCATTGCAAATAGGACCTAAAATATGGGATGTAATATTCTCTATCATTCCATAGTAAGATTAGTTTCATCTGTGGTTAGTCCATCCATGGCTTCACTCGATGAAATTTTTCCATTCACTCATACACAAATGTTTAAAGTTTATTCTTGACAATGACATATTCACTATTAACCATAGTGGCTTTAACCCTTTGTCTTCTAAAGGGAATTTCTCCTTAGAAGCTCTTTTTTTCCTAAGCTCATGGAACCCATAACACCTCACAAAGACTTCTTTTTCATTTCCTATCAAAAATTCAAAGCCAAACACATAGTGGAATTGCCTCTTCGCAATATATATCCCCATCCCCTTCTGACACTCCCATCCTAGATGAGA
>VDFB02334121.1:0-22923 GCA_007258455.2 Sequoia sempervirens | reverse complement strand
TATATTGATGATACATTTTCTTACACCTCTACAAGCCTTTTCATATCAACATTGCAGTTACACAAGGTACTTCAAACTTCATTTACAACATAATATTAAGCTTTTATATTGTAGTTTTACATCTCAACTTGCTTAAGATCTTCTATATAGTTTCTTTAAAAACATTACATACTTCACTTTCATAATAGAGGTTGAAAACTAATAACACAAAAGTATGTCTAATAATCACTACTATTCCATTTCTTAGTGCTTATTCTCATTCAATAGGGAATCTAACAATCCATACTAGGAGCTTCACCTAACCCCTTACCTATATCCAAAATTAAAACTTCACAATAAATGTATCTTGAAATCTATTAGCAATAGTTGAAGCGTCAAAAAAAGTAATCATTTTTCACACTTGATTTGGATAATAGACATAAAATGGACTTAACTACATGTTTTGTACCCATTCACATCATTCTAAGGCCTTTATTTGATTAAAAAATTCCTTAATTGGTCCTTTCAAAAGGTGTTGTGAAGTGTTGTAACACACTTTCACACTTTTATAGGATTGATTTACTTAATTAAGCTTAATGGGCCCCTTCTTAATAAATTTATTTAAATTTGTACCTTATTTAAGTGTTCTAAAGTGTTGTAAAGAACTTTCACATTTATCTAGGGTGGTCTTAATTATTTTTCATTAATTGGAGTCAATTAACCCCTTTAATTCAAATTTAAGCCTTAATTATCACACCTCCCAAAGATCTATCCTAACACCCATGACTTAAACAATACAACATTTAATTTGGAAAATTCATGTCCTGGAAAATGGTGCCAAGACCCATTCTCCTTAGGTGGTGAATGGGTCATCCCTGAATAAGAACCCCTTTATTAGTTGATCTAAAATGGTTTTTTATTTCTCTTTTCATCCCCTGAGGTTAGGTCTTAGAAAATTGAGCCAAGAACCATTCACCCTAGGTGGTGAATGGGTCCTCCCTCAATGAGATCCCCCTTTTTAAATTTCATTCTAGTGGGAATTTAATAAAGTTTCTTTCTAGATTTGGTGTCAGCCTTAATTATTTGAATTTGAATATTAATCTTCTAATTTATTATAAATAAGGGGTTAATTAACATTATTTCTCCTAGAAATTCTATCTAAGCAACCTAACACATTTATGAAGCATTCTATTAATTTCAAGAGAGCATTATAGAGCACTTCAAGAGCATTCATATGGAATTTCAAGGTAGATTTCAAGAGTCTATTGCAGCAATTCAAGATCATATCATCATGACAAGGGTTTGATGCACACATGTGTGTTGTTGATCTAATAAGTGGATGTAACATTGATGATCTACTTACAAGAATTGTTCACATCATTTTCAAGTGTTGTTGTTTTACCAAGCAAAACATTGAAGTTATCTTAAGAGTAGGAAAACCTTATGCTTAAGAACCTTCAAAGCTAGAGGCCAACAAATGAGTAAAGGATTTTGAGACCTTCACTCCTACTTGTTAGCTTCTATGAGACCTAAGAGGGTGTTTATTATTCTGCTAAAGTGATGTCTGTGTAATTGATAACATATTTATACACAAATTGATTCATATTAATACAAATAAATGTAATTCACTAAAGATTTGGTAAACCTTTGAGTAAATTATTATCTATTTTCTAGAAATCAGGGAATACTTGAAACTCACATTTCATAATTGAAATGATTTTTTTAATGAATTTTCTTCTCATTTTAAATCCATAGCTAGGCATATCAGTAGTTCATTTACTTATAGTATTTCCTAAAAAATACACTTGTGCTTCATCAATTGGGATAGTGGAGTCAAGTATGCAACAACCAATAATATATCAACTGTTTCATTCAGATATTGATGGAGTATTGCTATCTACTTTGTAGTATTCAACTCACTACATCTAGAACACTACTTCTTACCAAATTCCATACTCATCACTCACTAACTTATGAATTTATTTAAGAGTTTAACCATTTATTTGAATTGTAGCCACAACAAATCCACACATCCAATTAAAACAACTAGAGATGAACAAAAATATCACTGGTCATTTTCATTTATAATCCACAAAGGAATTACATAGTAGAGTACATGCTCGAGAACTAAAAGTTTCTTTTATATTTGTGGCTTCTATAAAAATAATTTAAGATTCATACATACATGATCCATAACCAAGAAAATTTATTGTTTTGTTCATTGTTTTCTTCTACATTATGCTCCTTCCTTGACATAGGCTTTTACCTAGACCATTTTGAGCTCTAAAATTCAAACCCCCTGTAATGAGTCGTAAAATCCCTTTTATAGAACAAGGGAGCAGCAAGAATTAGGCTCAATTATAGTTACATTTCATTTAATTTGAAAATTATTTGCACCAGAGTTTAAGATGTTCCATAGTTAGTTACATGTAATCATTGTAGAGTATGGAAGAGTAAAAGACAAAATTACACATCATTTGAATGAAGACTACCCATCCTTCAAAAAAAATAGTTTGTTAGCATCAAATCACCTTGTCCTTGTTGACCAAAGAAGATTCTCCATTCATAGCTAGAGAAAAAATTTGTATACCACCCAAAAAAAGAATAACTACCATCAAAGTTAGGAAGTCTGAAACTTCTCTAGCATACCAGCCAAAATGATTTCCACATTAGAAATAAAAACAAAAATCTACAAACATACTAAAGAGGAAGATCCTGATGCGGTGAATATGGTGTAATAAAAAAAAAATGGGGCAGAGATGCTACTCTAAGTCATCAACATTAGAGTATGCTCGCCAACACCCTATTCATGATGAAATTGGAGGAACCATCATTGCTTCCTCATCAGAATGTTTAGAAGGCACCAGGGAAAGGGTATAATGGCCACACTTCAGATCACTGTCACCTCCACTATTTGAAGGGCTATCAGAAACCTCAACATGGGAATTATATCACCCTAGGTAAGCTTTACAATACTTATATCTTTTCTTTGCCTTCTTTATATAATCAACTAGCTCTTTCCCCTTAAACTTGACTAGTTCTTTTGAAACAATATGGCTTCTCATGTGGTAGTTACACCTTACACCATATTTCTTAAATTTACTATGTGACCTTCTACCCTTTGGTCTTTCATGAGCTCCCTTTGTTTCAACTTCATCTTTAAGAGCATTGTCTTTGGATTCAAGAAAATTCAATCTCTTGGACCTTCGAGCTAGCTTAACAGACTCGCCTAACTACTCATTTTCAAAATAACTAGAACAAGAACAAGAACAAGAACAAGAAGAGTCCTAATTTGTAGAAAGCCCTCTCCACCCCTAGATTCTAAAACCCACAAACTCTTATAGAATAATTGATCAAAGAGAAAGTACAAGTATCTACTTACCCGAGGAAGGGTTTATCAAAATACCTTTAAAATTTTTCACCAACCTACTCTCAGACTTAACTTATGTTTTCAACCTCTAAATAAAAAAATCTAAATGAAAAATATGGCCATCAATTCCTCATTATATTAAGCCATGCAACTATGCACCCCATTAATTCTTAAGAAAAAGCTTGTGTGAGTGAGCTAACAATAGACTGCTCAATTTTTGAATCTTAGTTGTTGATCACACATTAAGATAAATCAATTGATAGGTATAATAAGAAAAAAGACTAATTATGAAAAAGCTTAAAATTTATGTGATTAATGAATTTTCCTAATCATAAAATCCCAAGTGGATAGCAACCCACTCTGTCAACATATTTAATCACATACTTAGTATTAAACAATTCATGTCATGTCATATTTAGCCATTCGCCTGTGGAAAATATTATACTTGCACCTCATCACATCAGGATAATGGGGAGTGATCTTGATTGAATCTTAGAATATCAGCACGTACCTATGTATACCGACATCTAACGAATTTGATGGCCAAAATCCCAAACACATGGCAAAATAATAAATTATAATATGGCACCATTTTTTTATCATAGTACGATCTTGGCCAAATTTTGTAGCATTCCATCTCCATTAGAATCCATCGGGGTCATTGAAATGTTCCACATGGTAGTCACTCTCTTTCCCACTGAGAAACTGGAGATACAAGTGGGCCCCTCATAGGATGGTGGGGAGTGGTCAGGATTGACCCATGTCACCTGTCATCAATCGTTTATCTCCATCCATATAAAGAATATCCACTATCCAAAGCCTAGTGGGTCCCTCCATGAAGTGACAAATGTCACCTTGCTCGCTAGCCCATGATATTTTATAAGTATTAAATAAATTCAATGGGGTGGCGGGGAGTGGTGGAGATTTGACCATGTCACCCAACAACCACCGTAGATTCCCTTTCAATATCATTTTCCAATAAAAAGAATATATCATTCACACCATATGTAGGAAACATGTTTCCAATGCCTACCAGCCCGTGTGACTAATTATCCTTAATGCACAAAATGAATCGGGGTGCAGGGAACAGTTTGGATGAAGACACGTGTCGAAACATCTATCATTCATCTTTATCTAAGCTCTGCCTAGTAACCCTATGGAAGAACTAGTCCCATCATCTAACATGACACATGGAAACCACTGGCCAGCCCATTCGAATAATTAAATAAACAATAAAACACGGCGGGCATGTGGGGATTAGTTGAGATTCTCCTCCAATGATCGAACAGTCATCTTAAATCTAAAATTTGCACATGCCATAAATGTTAACTTTAAAAAAGGGTTCCATTACCAGGCTAATAATAATTTAAAGTCCCCTTAGGCATGGATACTTAAGACTTAAGGTGTTAAATATGAAATTCAAGCCCAATTATAGGAAAATTTAAGCGCTGAAAAGGGCATTTGGTGACTGAAAAACCTTAACCCAAGGGGGTGGTAAAAATATCGATTATGATGGCACAAGAGGTGACTTAGATAATCGAGGAATGGTAGCAAGAAGTAAATGCAAAAATAGAATTTCCAAGGGATTTTAGACTCGTAGGTCAATTTTGAAGGTTTTTGGCAACAAAAACCCTAAAACAATGATGAGGACCATAACCCTAAGCCTAAAATGAGGGTCCAAACTAGATATTGAAAAATTAAAAAATGGAACAAAATAATTTTTTCTAATGGGTTCCATCATCAAGGATCCAAGATTTACTTTCTTCATGGCCACTAAATACTAGTTTGTAGATTTGTTTCACAAGACATCATCCAATGTGATATCAATTACATATTTCGTGCTTCAATTAATTTTTTTGGTTTAATTAACTACAAGGGGTTTGGCCAAGGAAACCCCCATAATCTAACAAACAATATTTTTTTCTTCCCTTGAATGTGTGGTTGTAGATTTAGAGGTTGAGGATTAACTGGAGCAAGTTTGGAGCAAAAAAGTCAAAGTTGCAAATTTTTCATTCAAAGTACAAAATCAAACATTTGAAGCTACAAAATTATCTAGAAACTTCGAAAAGCTGATAAGAGAGACTTTGAGAGAGAAAACATCAAAGAACAAGACCCTAATCCAAGTTTCAAAAATCCTAATAGGGACCCATTTTCCATTGAAGGCAAATGAGTCCTCTGTAGCTTAGAAACAACAAGTTTTTAACAAGGTACACAACTTTTTATGCTCTAAGAACTTCCCTTATAGTTGCTATAATAATTATAGTCATTTTCTAATTTTTATTTACATATTTTGGTCCTCATAATTACATAAATTATTTTGTTTTTTTTAAGAAATTAAGTGGTCTATCACTTAGTCAACTCGTTGTTGTTAACCCTATTTGTTACCCAAACATAAATGGTGAACCAAACATACTGAGCATTGCAATTTCCTGATTTTAAAGTCTTTCATTACATCTTAGGATTAAATATTGCATTCTTTTGCATCTTATTTGCATTGAATTAAGATATCATTTTAGAGTTACTTGTTTGCATTGAAATCTTTCACCTCATCTAGGGTTTAGAATTGTATAGTTTGGAATATTTCTAAATCTAAAAAATACAAAATAAAATCAGTCATTTTGCATCTCATTTAGGTATGTATGCAAGATCATCATGGAAAAATAGGCCCCTAAGTGGCAAAAATTTATAAAAATTAGAGTTAGGAAATTTGACATAAAAATTGAATAAGTTATCTATATTATTTCAAAATATGTAACAATAGAATCTATAGAAAATTGAATTTAATTTCTAAACTACTAGGTTTGTTATAAAAAAAATTAAAAATAAAAATTAAAAACTATTTGGTGAAAATTTAAAAATTTCAATGCATAGTACTTAAATTTTAGGGAAAAAATAGGTATCATCGACCACCCTAACCACAATAAAATGATAATATTTTTTATAATATTTTAAATATAAGTAAAGGACTATGTCACGATCGATGTATATTTTTTGTAATTTTTTCCAAGTAAATAATTAATTATGATTTTTTTTATTACAAATTTTAAAAATATAAAAACTCATATGTTTGTATTTATGCAAGTCAAAATTCATGAAATTCAAATTTTGTTTTTAATCCTATAGTATCTGAAGCATAGAATGTAGCATGTTTTGGATTCAAAAAATGTGATCTTGTTTAAGCTATAGATATTTTTTAATCAACCTATTAATTAGGACTTTAGTCATAATTGAAATAGAAAATGAATAATAATTACTTGTTAAATTTAAAGTAAAAGCATAATTTATATTTGTAGAAAGATGAGAATCTCCTTTAAAAACCCTTTTGTTTCATCAATTTTGGGTAAAAACAATGTTGCTCATACATACCCATCATATTGCCACTTTTTGGCCCATCATGATCCTCACATACCCTTTAGATCTCATACAATTACACTTGAAAATCAAAACAAAATTGCATTTCAACCTAGGTCTTCCATTTCATCTTTTCATTACATTTTTGCATTGCATTTCTAGAAAATTTGAAACTAAACTTCCCTATCTCAGACCTATAACTCAAAGATATCATTGAAAGCTTGTAAAATAAAAATAATTTAAAAATACCCAACCAAGACCCATTTGCCCGTACTGGAAAATAATTCCCTAATCAAGTTTTGACTGTACCTTTTGGCAACTGAAAAATCATCAAAATTCACTCTAGAATCCATTAAACCATCCTAAAAACATCTAATTAGGACCCATTCTCCCTTACTAGTGAATGAGTCCTTATTAGCTACTGATCTGCATTTTTAGGACATTAAAATATCAATTTATAGCTTCTTTTTGGTGCTATTACTTTCCTATTTTAGTTTCTTGATCTGTTGTTTCATCAAATTCATTACATTTACCTTAAATTGCTTCATTTTAGTACATTGTTAAAATTCAATATTGTATTCAAACATTTCATTTTTAGCTAATTGCATTGTGTAATTAGTCAATTGCATTACTTAAAATCTGAAAATTACATTTCATTCTAGGTTATTGCATTACCCCTTTGCTATTATATGGTTTTCACACTATGGTTGTAAAACTTGCCTGATCTTTACAACTTAGTGTCCTATTCACAATAGTATTATAAGACATAGTTTGAAGCTCATGTCATCCCACAATATCTCACTCGATGTGGATCTTGGGTTTCTTAACTTTATTTCTAATAGTGTTGAGAATCAACCCTCCATGGCTCATAGTTTGCATACTTCACTTCCCATGACTTCACTTCCTACAACTAATGTCATTAACATTACCAACACCATCCCTACCATTACCACTTCCACTCAAGCTTTGGGGTCAACTAAAACCCAAGTTGAAATTCCAATATCATCCTCCATGATACCAATGTCCATCCCTACATACACTAGTACACAACCTACAACAACATTCAAACCCACAACAACCTTCCAACCTACAACAAAATTCCAACCCACAACAACATTTCAACCCACAATTACCATTCAACCAACTACAATACCCACTAGTGTTGTGTACACTTCCGTAGGTATTCCCGTAGGAAATCCTTCAAACACAATAATACCTCAAACATCAACCTTCACTAACCTACAATTAACTAGCCCTCTGCATACCTACACTACACCATCTCATTCTCCTTAACCTTGTAACTATAATGCCCCTCTCATTAACTCACTTTTACAAACCATGACATCCCTTCAAAAACAAGTGGAAACATTACAACAAAATAGTAACAATCAACCTTTGCAATAAATCAAGTCCACCCTGTTTTACATTGAAATTTTATGAGAAAAATTTCCACAAGGTATAGAGGTCCCTCGATTTGAGAAATATGGTGGGAAAGGATATCCTAGAAGCCATGTTTCTACCTTCACAACCTTGTGTAGTGATTTCATATTTGAGGATAAAAATTTGGCTAAGTTATTCCCTAGATCCTTGAAAAATATTTCCTTAGAGTGGTTCTCCTCTTTCCCAAACAATTAAATTGGTTCATTCAATGAACCAATTTATTCCTTTTATAACCACTTCCATATTCACATGGGTCCCAAGATGACCCTTACTGATTTAATGGCATGTGAGTAAAAAAAGGATGAGAAAGTGACCAATTTCATAGCAAGATACCAAACATTATATTCACAATTGAACATTAATATTTTTTATCCCAACCTTCAATGAATGTTCATTTCCAACTTCCAAGATATACTCCAAATAGAACTTGAAATGTTGAGGTTTCTATCCTTCATATAGTTATGTATAGCCCTTCATGACCATCAAAACTTTACTTGAGGTTGTGATGTGAAAATCTACCTAGTCATCATGAAAATTTGACTTAACATAGAACTCAAAACAATTATAAACCTTCAAAGAAACAAAATAAGGGATATTGAGAAGTAAATCACCCTAAAAATATCCAACAAAAACAATAATCAAATGACTGCTATAAAGATGACAACTCCTTTCAAAGAAAGGGAGAGAGAATTCACCCCTTTACCCAATACTCTTCATAATATCATGTTGCAGCTTGTTGACAAGAACATGCTTACCTTACCTCCTGTTAGAGAACATGATCCTACTATACCATTTCCTAAAGGATTTCAAAAAGAATCTTATTGTCATTTTCTTCAACAAAATGGACATGGTACAAAATACTGTAAGCATCTTAAACATCTTGTGCAAGACCTTATTGACATTAATCAAATTCAAAGTGAAGGTGTGAATGATCAAGGTAATAAGTCTGTAGCCCCTCCTAGTCAAAATTTTCAAATCTTTAAAAATTCCATGCCTAAGCACAACATTTCAATCATCAAAGCTAGTGAAACAAAGAATGATGTGATGAATGTTGACACGAATGATAAAAATATAGATATTCTCCAAAAGAATCTCCTAGATAATGTGATAGCATTTATCAAAGCTAGAATTGTAAGGGATTGACTAGAAAACCTCTTGACATTGGTTTCTCACAAAGTGGCATACCAAAGAATACACCTGATGGTCCTCTTTACATAGCTAAATGGATCAATAATAAGCCCACTAATGGGACATTGATTGATCTCATCTATGGAGAGAATGTGATCAAAGAAGAATTCTTATATGTGCATGAGCTATATCAAGAAACATATGATAACCTAAAAGCATAGATCAAGACAAATAATGGATTTTATTTCCCTATGATAGGCATAATAGATCTCCCTTTAAAGGTCGGACCAAAAACATTAACAGTCTCTCTTTCCATCATTCCACAATTCGACCAATTTCATGTGAAGATAGGCTATCTATGGCTTCACTCCATGAATGGTGTTCCTTCGGTTGTGCATAAATGTCTAAAGTTTCCATTTGGAAATTACATCTTCACTATGTATCATTGTGGATTTAATATTGCATCGAAAAAAGGGAATTTTTCACTAGATTGCTTTTGGCCTGAGCCTATGGAACCTATAAAGAAACATGAAGATTTCTTTTTCAAATCATATCAAAAATTCAAGGCAAAGAAAATATCAAAATTATCCCTTCTTAATATACCTCAGCCTTTGAATGAACTAACTATCCTTGAAGAAACAATGATTGAAACAAAAAAAAATTCGAACATACAAGAACAACCTATAGACAAACCTCCTACAATTTCTTACAAGAGACCACAAGATAACACAAATAATTTCATTGTCCCTTCTAGAGTTAAACAAGTTTACAAAGTCAAAGAAAAAGTGGTTGAGTAACCTTTTGATGTTCCTTCTATTCCTCCCAAGGGAGAGAAGGAACCTATGATTGAAAAACCCACTCTTACACAAACACAAATTGATAATATATTGAAAAGGAATCAAAGTGCTAGAGAGCATAGACGTAGATGTTGTGCTATTGCTCATAGATTGCAAACTCAAGAAAACAACATAGAAAATTAAAATCTCAATCTACTCAAGCAATGCATGATGAATCTCAACCCTCTCCACAACATAAACAAGAACATTGCATGGACATTGTTATTTGACCTCCTATTGTGATTAACTTAGATGATGACATTGACATTGCAAAGATTGATGAACAAGTGCATGATAAGTTGAATACATTGTTTTTTGCTTCTATGAACTTAAATGACAAATCTACTAAAAAGAGTTTTGAACTTGGTGTGTGTCCTAGTTTGGCACTTGATGTTGTCCCTTTGGCTAGTTTTCCATCATTGGTTTATACCGACCGAGATTGGGTGACAGATGACCTTCTTTAGGCTGATTCGCCTATGCCTTACTAGTCTTTTGTCTTTTTCCTATTTTTCTTTGTGATTGCATGTGCATAAGTGTCGCTGTGATGTTTTTGTTTGATGTAGCTCTCTCTTTTGTGCATTTTTCTATATGTACCATTTCTTCTATATGTTGTAAGCATTTTTCACTTTTCTTGTGTTTTCCTTTAGGGGTGATGCAAGAATGAGACATATAGGTCTCTTCCATGTTGACCTAAAAAGGATTTTTCTTTGTTTTCACTCTCTTTGTGTCATTCTTCTAGTTCTATGAGTATTTTGGGAATGATGATATTCCATGCTCTATGACAACATTGTATCATAGATATACTACCCCAAATCCATAGATTCCTTATGTATTTGTGGGGAAACCTTCTTCCTATTTCATGATGCAAACTTACATCAAAAACATATGACTTGGCATAGGGTTTTCTGAGGAAAGATCTCATGTCTAGATTAAAAAATTTAAAGAAATTTCTCATAGTGTTGGTGTAGCAACCACTTTAAAGTAGGGGCATACATTGATGACATCTTTTGGAAAAAAATTATGGGTGTGATTTTTTTTTTTTTGTGATGTGTTTTCTTCTTGGTGGTGTCATTGGGTTTTCCAAGACTGTACGATCTACTGACATGGAATGATGTGAATGAGGCATACCATGGGCAACAATCTAACACTTTTTACTTGTCCTCTCTTAGAGACATTCGCCACAATGTTTCCTAAGAATAAGACCTTTACATGAATAAAGGAAAATCCCCTTTAGCAAAACTTTTACATGGCATTCAAAAATTTTATATAAAGCATTACATTATGGTACCTTATCGAAGTTGTCAGGAGGATAATTTTAGTATGGTATGGGAGGCTAATATAATTCTCCAATTTTCTACTTTTTTGGGACAACTCACCTAGTGGAAAGACCGAGATTCCACTACCTCAGAGTGAGTAGCATATGTTATGGACAAACATCCCTGTTTCACATCATGTTGAAACAATTGTGCTTGATCCTTTTTTTTGTGTATTTTTGTTGGGATTTTATAGGGTATGATTATGTGTCTTTCTTATTGCTACATACCTTTAATTTTCTTTTATGTCTACTTTTGTGTATGTTTGACATGGGGTCATCCTCTCACTAAAGTGGGGAAAAAATGTAGTGTCGTAAAAAGAAATCCTTTTTCACACTAGATTTGGATAATTGACATAAAATGGACCTAACTACATGTGTTGTACCCATTCACATCATTCTAAGTCCTTTATTTGATTAAAAAATTCCTTAATTGGTCCTTTCAAAAGGTGTTGTGAAGTGTTGTAACACAATTTCACACTTTTATAGGATTGATTTACTTAATTAAGCTTAATGGGCCCCTTCTTAATAAATTTATTTAAATTTTTTCCTTATTTAAGTGTTCAAAAGTGTTGTAAGGAAATTTCACATTTATCAAGGGTGGTGTTGATTAATTGTGGTTAATTGGAGTTAATTAACCCCTTTAATTCAAATTTAAGCCTTAATTATGACACCTCCAGAAGATCTATCCCAACACCCATGATTTAAATAATATAACATTTAATTAGGAAAATTTAGGTCCTAGAAAATGGTGCCAAGACCCATTAACCCTAGGTAGGGAATAGGTCCTCCCTTAATAGGAATCCCCTTTATTAGTTGATCTAAAATGGGTTTTTATTGCTCTTTTCATCCCACGGGGTTAGATCTTGGAAAACTGAGCCAAGACCCATGCACCCTAGGTGGTGAATGGATCCTCCCTCAATGAGACCCCCCTTTTTAAATTTCATTTTTATGGGAATTTAATAAAGTTTCTTTCTATACTTGGTGTTAATCTACTAGTTTAGTATAAATAAGGGGTTAATTCATATTGTTTCTCCTAGCAATTCTATCTAAACAACCTAGCACATTTACGAAGCATTCTAGAAATTTCAAGAGAGCATTATAGAGAACTTCAAGAGCAATCATAAGGCATTTGAAGGTATATTTCAAGAGTCTATTACAAAAATTCAAGATCATATCATCAAGACAAGGGTTTGACACACTCGTGTGTTGTTGAGCTAAGAATTGGATGTAGCATTGAAGATCTACATACAAGCATTGTTCACATCATTTTCAAGGATCCAAGATCTACATTCTTCATGGCCACTACATTCTAATTAATAGATTTGTTTCACAAGACATCATCCAAGGTGATATCAATTACATATTTTGTGTTTCATGCTTCAATTTATTTATTTCATCATTTGGTATAATTACTTAAAAGGGGTTTGATTGAGGAAAACCCCCAGTGTCTAACAAATAGCAAGTTTTTCTTCCCTTGAATGTGTGGTTGCATATTTATAGGTTGAAGATCAAGTGGAGAAAGTTTGGAGAAAAATTGTCAAAGTTGTCATTCAAAGTACAAAATTAAAGATTTGAAGCTACAAAATTATCTATAGACTTCTAGAAGTTGATAACTAGGACTTTGAGAGTGCAAACATCAAGGAACAAGACACTGATCTTAAATTCATAAACCCTAGCAAGGACCCATTTGCCACTAAAGTTGAATGAGTCCTCTGTAGCTTAAAAACAATAAGGTTTTGACAAGGTACACAACTTTTTATGCTTTAAAAACTTCCCTCATAGTTGCTATAAAAATTATGGCCATTTTCTGATTATTATTTACATCTTTTGGCCCTCATAATTACATAAATTGTTATGTTTTGTGTGGGAAATTAAGTGGTTCATCACTTTGTCAACCCATTGTGGTTAACCCTATTTCTCACGTATAAAATAACAAATAAAATAAAATAAATCCAAAATGCTTCTCATACAAAGCATGATCTCAAAACGAGAATCTAACTTGAGATTATGGAAATTCTTCCATCATCTAGTGCCACCAACCTCCAATATGACCCTATTACACTTTATCCATCTGATGTCTTGGATGCTTCTTTGGAGACCTCTGTAGCAATAGCGAAGATGACCCCAAAAGTCCAAGTATAATTGTTTGGAAATCCATTGATAACATTGATAAAGTCATCTTTTTTGTTTTGGTAAAGATGCTTGAGACTATATTCCCTTATGCTTCTCCCTAATCTTGATCACTCCAACATCTCCTTCACTACAATTTCCAATAGCCATGATGATGCAAAATATTGAAGAGTTCAAACTCATCTAAGATCCTTTAATTTGGATCAATGGCATACACTCTCCATAAAGAAATGACACCTTAATCCCAAGAAGCAATTACCACTGATAAAATCTATAAAATCTCTCTACCAAACAAATAATCTTTACTTATGCCCTTCAAGGAGAAACAGGTACAACATTCTACACTAGCTTATTACCATGGCGTTTCTCCATTCATAGGCCAAACAACAATCAATATTCTTCTACCGCTACCTTCAAACACACTTGATGCATCCCAAGAGGAACAAATAAATGAGCAAAAAGAAACATTGAGATACAAAAAATCACCTCATACCACACATAGAAAATATAATAATCATTTTGATTATTATTGCAGAGCAAATATCATGGATCCATAAGTTCATATTGGTAGTCTTCTCTCAAGCAAGAGCATTTAGTTTGATAGTTAATAAATTGTATACTCAAACTGACTAAAACCAAATGATAGGCCTACCGCACCATGCTAGAGCTTCATCGACTACAAGTACGTGATTCTGTTGGAAAAAAAAACTCCTGTTGTGGGCAAAGAATGAAACACATTACAATAGCGGAAGTGTATCAATGGAAGGAGACAGACACACAAGGAGACAAAATATTTGCAATATTCTATTTACTCAGAAAAATATTACATACAAAAACTGTTTACTTATGAAATTAGAGCAAATGCTTTGTACACGTATACTACAGAAGTTGTGTGTTTTCTAGTGCACTGACGCTTCTGCGTTGTTGCTCCATGTGGGATAGCTTCTGGCGCACGGGCGCAAGGCTTACTGACTTCTGTTGTGGCAGATACTCCTAAACGTCACTGTTTAGATGCTCCTAAACATTCCTTCTTCTGCTATGTTCTGCTGAACATTCCCTCTTTCTGTCTCACCCATAAAACCTCTGTCTGCTTACTTGCATAGAATATACATTCAATGCAACTTTTTTCTTTTCAGCCAATACACAAAAATGCTGCTCAAATTTGAACTCAACTACCACAATTAAATTTACTGCCAGAGAGCAATTACTAAATAGCAAGTATTTCTGACAGGGCAGGGGGGCGGATCCATATTTGATTTTCTCTTACCTTGCATTTAATGCAATTGGTCGTAGACTGCTCAAGATTAATTTTTTCAACACTCCCCCTTAATCTTGAGTCTTTCTGCTCTTCATCATTATTTGGAAACTTCTGGCACAATACTTTCAGAGCAACTTCCGAAGCAAAGTTTCTGACGCAAAAGTTCCTGCTCTTCAACACTCTGCGAAACTTCGTGCATCACCCTCAGTTCCGGTAGAGCACCGTGAAAAGTTTCCGGTGCAAAATTTCCTACTCTTCAACACTCTGCGAAAAATTTTGGCGCATCGTCATAAAAGTTCCAGAGCACTGGTGAAAAGTTTCCAGCGCAAACCTATTTTCCTTTGTTCTACATTCTTAGAACCGCTTTTTGTTAGTTCTGCACACCCAGGAGCTTTCTATGTTTTCTGGGACCGATGTTCGTGCATTCCCCGCACACCCAAAATTTATATCTTAGGTGCTCAAAAGGTTCTTTTGACAAAGCCTTTGTAAAAATATCTGAGAGCTGCTGCTCTGACCTACAAAATGCCATTTTAATTTCATTATTCTCAACCAATTCTCTAATAAAATGATACCTGATTTCAATATGTTTGCTTCTTCCATGAAACATAGGATTTTTGGTGAAGGCTATTGATGAAACATTGTCACAGAAAATTACTGTTCCATCCTCTTGTTCTTCTCTCAAATCTGCTAAGATCCTTCTTAGCGACACAGCTTGGCATGCTGCTGCATTCGCTGCTATGTATTCTGCTTCGGCTGTGGATAAGGCAACAATTGGTTGTTTCTTGGAAGCCCATAAAACTGCTCCTGAACCCAAGTGAAAAACATACCCGGATGTTCTCTTTCTATCATCCACATTTCCTGCCCAATCACTGTCAGTGTACCCAACCAGCTGAAACTCATTAGAGGTGGTATACATTATGCCATAGTTTTTTGTGCCATTGACATACCTGAGAATCCTTTTACCTGCTTACCAATGTGTGTCCTTAGGTTGCTCCATGAACCTAGAAATCAGGCTTACCGCATACATTAAATCTGGTCTCGTAGCTGTCAAGTACATGAGGCTTCCAACCATGCTCTTATAGAGGGTTGGGTTAACATTATTGCTGCTGTCCTCTTTACTCAACTTCAGACCTGTAGTTGTTGGGGTTGGGGCTACTTTGCTGTCCAACATCCTAAATCTTTTCAAGATTTGTTTGGCATAACTTGATTGTGAAATAAAGATGCCATTATCCAATTGTTGGACCTCTATGCCTAGAAAATATCTTAAGAGTGGGTATGTGTAGATCATGGTATGCCAAAAAGTGGCAATATTTGTAGGGTATGTGGTCGATTTTAATTTTTTTTTCACCCAAAATTAATGAAACTAAAAAGGGTTTTATATATTCATCTTTCCAAATATAAATTATGATTTAATTTGAATTTAATAAATAATTAATATTATTCATTTTCTATTAGAATTACTAATTAAAGTCCCGGATCGATATAGGTCATTGAAAAACATCTATAACTTTCAACGCAGATTGCTATTTTTGAATCCAAAACATGCTACTACATTATATGCTTTACATTATAGGATTAAAAAGAAAAAATATGAATTTCATGAATTTTGACCAAGCTAAGGTGGTCAAACATACGAGTTTTAATATTTTTTAAAAGTTGTAATAAAAAAATCATAATTAATTGTTTACTTGAAAAAATTTACAAAAAAAATATGCATCGTGATCCTGGAACATGAGTCCTTCTAATTTATATATATAAAATCTTACAAAAAAATATTATCATTTTATTATGGTTATTAGGGTGGCTCCATTTGACACCTACTTCTTTATTTTTTCCCCGAAATTTAAGTACCATCGCATTGAATTTCAAATTTTCACCAAATAGGATTTTATTTATTTTTAAATAAACCTAGTATTTTAGAAACTACATTCAATTCTTATACAAATTCCTATTCTTACATATTTTGAAATATATAGATATGAAATTTATTCAAATATTTAATAAGTTGCCTAACACTCCATTTTTCTCAATTTTTGCCACTTAAGGGCCTGCTTTGGCATACTCATGATCCTCAGCACATGCCCTAGTCCTAAATCTGTCATTTCAAACTCTCTTTTCATGGCGTCTTTAAAATTAGCAATGAGGAAATCATCATCCCTAGTAAATACTAAATCATCTACATACAAGACAACAATTAAAACCTTACCATTTGCTGCCTTGATGTAAAGAGTGGGCTCACCATCACTTTTGCTAAAGCCATTGCTCATCAAGTATGAGTCAATCCTGCTATACCATGCCCATGGAGCTTGTTTCAGCCCATAAAGAGCTTTCTTCAGCCTATATACCTTGTGTTCTTTACCTGGAACTTCATATCCAAAGGGCTGCTCCACATATACCTCTTCTTTTAAGACTCCATTGAGGAAGGCGGACTTCACATCCATTTGATAAACCTTCCACATATGCTGGGCTGCAATTGCAATGACTGCCCACACGGTCTCCATCCTTGCAATAGGGGAAAAAGTCTCATCATAATCTCTCCCAAACTGCTGTTTGTACCCCTTGACAACTAATCTTGCCTTATGCCTTTCTATTCTTCCTTCGGCATTACATTTGGTCTTGTAGACCCATTTGACACCAATAACTGATTTCCCTTTAGGTAAATCAGTGAGCTCCCATGTCTTGTTTCTTTCTATTGCATCTATCTCCTCATCCATGGCTTCACACCATTTCTGTTCTTTTACAGCCTCCTTAAAATAAATAGGATCACTATGAGAAAATAATGCAAAATTTACACTCTCATTAAAAACTTCATCATACCTTTCACCTTGGTAGATCTCCCTTAGACTCTTAGTCTTTCTTGGCACTAGGGAGGCGAGAGTGGGGTCTGAGTTTCCGGAGCTGCTTGGCTGCTGGCCTGATGAAGAAGTCTGCTGCTGTAGGTTTCCGGAGCAACTTTCCTGTTGAAAGTTTCCAGAGCATCTTCCCTGCTGGAAGTTTTCGGAGTATCTTCCCTGCTGGAAGTTTCTAGAGCTCCTTCTCTGTTGAGAATTTTCGGAGCTACTGCTACTGTTTTCTGAACTATCAGCTTCCTATAGGTTTCCAGTGCATCTGCGCTCTAAAGCTTCTTCATCCTTAAGGGGTATGGAGACAAAAATATCAGTATTGCTGTCAACTTTTCCATCCCACGACTCATTTTCTAGGAACTCCACGTCCCTACTGATGATTACCTTCTTGGTGACCAGATTATATAGCCGATAGGCTTTGGACTCTGTACAGTAGCCAAAGAAAATACACTTTTCACCCTTGTCATCCAATTTCTGCCTATTTTCTTTAGGCACGTGTGCATAGGCTACACACCCAAACACTCTTAAGTGCTCAACTGACCACTTTTGTTTTGTCCATGCCTCTTGAGGGATTTTATCATGGACTGCCTTCGTTGGACTTCTATTTATCAGATAAACAGCTGTTGCTACAGCCTCTCCCCAATATTCGATAGGGAGTCCCTTTGCTTTCATTATGCTCCTTGCCATCTCCACAATGGTCCTGTTTTTCTTTTCAGCCACTCCATTTTGCTGCGGAGTATAATTGGCTGTGAGCTCCTTCTTGATGCCATTTTTCTTGCAGAAATTTACAAATTGATTGGAGGTATACTCTCCTCCATGATCTGACCTTAGGACCTTAATAAAGTGTCCACTCTCCTTTTCAGCCTAGGTCTTAAATAACAAAAACTTGTCAAATGCTTCAGACTTATGCTGCAAAAAATAGACCCATGTCCTACGGCTGTAATCATCTATAAAGGTCATAAAAAGTCTTCTTTTTCCAAAAGATAGATTTTGCATAGGGCCTACCAAGTCAGTGTGCACCAACTCCAATGGTGCTCTAGCCCTTGTAGAGTTGCCTGAAATAAAAGGCTGCCTATGTTGCTTGCCCAAAATGCAAGCTTCACATCTAACATTAGGCTCTACGATTTTTGGCAAACCATTTATCATATTTTTCTTGGACAAAAGACTCAAACCAGAGTAACCTAAGTGTCCATACCTGAGGTGCCATAGCTTGGAGATATCTTGAATGGCTACTTTGAAGGCTGATTGCTGTAGGCCTTTTGACTGTGCTGAGATTTGCATCTTGAGAGGAAACATTCGGTTTTGTGTCATTTGAACCGCTACCATAACTCTTTTGCTTCCATCTTTATCATAGATGATGCATTCCCCTTTCTCCATCAGCACTCTATACCCATTTTGGACCATCTGTCCAATGCTCAAGAGGTTATGTTTCAAACCTGGAGCATAGAAGACATCATAAATTTGTCTTTCATCACCATGCTTGGTTTGTAGGCATACCATGCCTTTGCCCATAACTGGAACCATCTCATTGTTGCCCATTTTTATTTCAGACTTCACGCTGCTATCAATGGAGGTAAACAAGTCTTTGTTACCACTCATGTGGTTGCTGCAGCCGCTGTCCAAGTACCAAACTTCAGCGCTGCTCTGTTCTGCGAGGTTACAAGCAATGAGGACTTGTGACTGTCTTTCATTTCCAGCCACATTTGAGTCAGCAACATGTGCATTCTGACTCCCTTGGTCACGTTTTTGTCTGCAATCACTTGCATAGTGACCATACCTTTGACAGTTGTAACACTGCACATTTCTTTTGTCTTTTTTCTGATAAGAACTGTTATTCTTCTTTCCTCCTTGAGAGCTCTTTCACCTTCCCCCTTCCTCTCGCAGATTCTGACCGATCATTAAAAGCTTGGTAATCACTCACTAAATCAAATTTTGTGGGAAGGCTTCTCAATATCTTCTCCACAATCTTCTATTCTTCCAAAGTTTCACCACTTATCCTCAGCTGGTTAATCAAAGTGGCTGCCCTTGTGTGAAAATCTATAATGAACTTGATGTCCTTCATCTGCATGGTCTCAAACTCTCTCTGTTGTAGCTGGAGTTTGACTAATCTGACTTTCTTAGATCCTTTGTAGGTGGTTTGAAGTGTTTCCCACGCTTCTTTTGCATAAGTAGCTGCTGCTATTTGGGGAAAAATAGCCTCTGTCAAGGTTGCCTCAATCAGAATGAAGGCTTTTACATCATTCTTCTGTGTCTCCTTCAACTGGTTCTTTTGAGCATTGCTCAATGCTGTAAATGCAGTTGGGTCAGTCACATCTGTGAACCCATTTTCAACTAACTCCCATAAATCATTAGCTATGAAAATAGTCTTCATTTTCTTTTCCCAGACGTCGTAGTTTCTACCATCAAAAATAGGTGGCTGCTGCCAGCTTCTATTTTCTCCTCCAGACATTTTGCTAAAATGGGGAAACTATGAAAAAACCCAGATTAAGATCTAAAGCTATAAAAACTAATTGCCCAGTACACCTAGGGCTCTGATACCAAGTTGAAAAAACTTTTTATGCCAGGCAAAGAATAAAAATATGCATAATGGAAGTGTATGTAAGGAAGGAGATAGACACACAACGAGACAAAAATATTTGCAATATTCTATTTACTCAGAAAAAGATTACATACAAAAAATTGTTTACTTATGAAAATATTCAGAGCAAATGTTGTGTACACATATACTACAAAAACTGTGCATTTTCCAAATGCGACCGACGCCTTCTATGTCGCTACTCGATAGCCCGTGCATAAGCACAAGGCTTAGTGACTCTCGGCTGGCGGCGTGATACTCCTCGAACGCCACCGCTCGTGATGCCCCCGAACATTCTTTCTTTCTATGTTCTCATTGAATATTCCCTTTCTATTCAATGAGAAAACTTCTATCTGGTTTCTTGCTTACTTGCACAAAATATACATTCAATGCAACTTTTGGATTTTCAGCCAATACACAAAAATGCTGCTCAAATTTGAACTCAACTACCATAATTAAATTTGCTGCCAGAGAGCAATTACTGAACAGCAAGTATTTCTGACACAGTAGGAGGGGCGGATGCATATTTGATTTTCTATGATAGTGCATTTAATGCAACTGGCCATAGATTGCTCAAGATTAATTTTTTCAACAATTCCTGCTTTGTTCATTTCTTATACTCTCAGGCACGACATTCAATGTGAAATGGGTGTTTCTCACTAGTGAGCACAGGTTATTTGATCCTCTTTATATCTTTTCCTCCACACAAAATTTTACTTAATGCCTGTATGATCTATTTGCAAATATGACACATAATTCTAGAGGTTAAACTTATAGAAGCATTCTAGTCACCACATTGTTTGCACAATCATTTGGTATTCACACCTTAGTCATACTTCCATATCACTCAAGAAAAAGACATTGATAGTTAATGTAGTTTCTACAATAGGTCAATCACCTTCTATTCTTGCCTCTTATCATACTCATCTTTCCATCATGCAAAGGACAAAAGCATTGCAGCTCTAATACCACATGTTGGAAAATCTAATGAACACTATTGATTTGATAATTTACCATTAAGCTTGGATACAATATAAATGATGAGAGGATACATGGATGCGTGTAGAAATTATTATATAACTATAAGAGGATGTGGTTAATATAACCGCCTTTTCCTTCCCTAACAATGTGATAGTAAACTACTATGCTAACATTCACTAACAAAATTAGTGTGAAGGAGAATGAATTAACTAAATAAATTTGATTTATTTAATTAGTAGGAGAAAACATGAATTTAACTAAGTAATTGATATTATTTAATTAAATGGAAGAATTAGGTGAAATAAACTACAAAGTGATGTTAATTTGTATGTGATATTATAAGGACAGATTTAAGTGTGCATTTTTCCCTCTTTGAAGTGATGTAGTTGTCGCATTTTTTGAAAGAATTGATGTTGTTGTAATCAAAATTAAAAATTTCCTTGCTTTTTCCTTATGCCCCACTATGCCCCACATAATGAATGACTACTAGTATACTACCCCCTTGAGAGTTCAAGCATAAAAGATGGATTTTTTATCACGCTTGTGGCATAGTTGCAAGACTTGTTTAGTTATGAAAAAGAAATAAAAGAAGCTCTAGGACACTGATAAAACAATTAAAATAGGCTACCAAGCTAAAAATGGAGACATAGGGGCAAAACCCTAGGTTTTCACTATGCTACTAGGTAAAAACCCTAATTTTAATGTATATATAGGGGCTAAGGTCATTTTCCAACTCATTTACACACTTTGAGTTTGAGAATTTGAGAAATTTGGATAGAAGCCTTGTAGAACTGCTGATGCAATGGTGAATCATGTGCTTCCACAATACCTCACAAATCGAGTTTGTGAGTTCTAGCAGTCAATCGATGCAAAACCATCCGTACATACCTCAAAATATTTTTCTTGCATTCTTTTTAGGTAGGATAATTTTAGGTCAAAAATTGTCTACAAGTGTGTCACTATTTCAGCAGTGGAGTTGTTACCATTGGTGATGCAATTGTGTTTCCTTATGACATACTTGCAAAATTGTAACACACTTGTTAAACCCAATGCATTTTCTTACTACCAGAGTGACACACATGTAAATTTGTAGAGCAACACAATTGTGGAACCCTAGGAACACTTCAAAAAGTGTCATGCATATGTATTTTATCTATGCACTTGCAAAATGGACTAGTGTGACACACTTGTATAAAGTAGTGCACTTTCCTTTTAGTGATGCACTCATAAAAGTGTGACACAAGTGGAAATTTGATAGCACAACACACTTGTTTAAAGTGGCACACATGCTACTTTAGGATTTCAAACTTAGATTTTTTTCAATTTTTAGAAAATTTGATATTGTGTACATTATTTTTGCAAGAGTCCTTCTATCCTCTACAATTATGGGAGAGGAGATCTATCATTATTCCATGGTTATGGAGATGCAAGAATGATTAGAGTTTCTTCCTAGGATCCATCAGTTTACACTTCATTGCACATATGTCAGAGATTCAAACTCATCTTGTGATTATGATAGTGCTCATGGAGAGAAGGAATTCTGAGACCTCATCTTTCCATCTTTGAATTGGGGAGGTGACCATCACAGTTGAGGATGTTTGCACATCCTTCAATTTCCTATTCATGGCACCTTTGTTGTCTACAACATAGAGCTCAGCCTAGAGGCCATGTTCTGAGTGCTAGCTACCAATGCTTTAGAGGTAGAGAGCTATTAGAT